>CABFWO010007358.1:0-25729 GCA_902155825.1 Timema genevievae | reverse complement strand
ACTAAAGGGAGGTACTTGTCCCCTAGCTCTTCACACTAAAGGGAGGTACTTGTCCCCTAGCTCTTCACACTAAAGGGAGGTACTTGCTCTCTCCACTGCCTTGTATTGCTAAGCCTGCTCTGTGTAGAATGTTACGTATGTGTGTTGTTCCCCCTTTCCCCTCGCCTTGCAGAACAACTTGTCTAGATGGAGCTCTGCCAGTTCTTTGTCTCGAGAAGTTGAGTCCTACACCAGTCGAGCTTCACGACACCGACAACAGGTATGCACCTAACAACCTGTGCTGCCAGTAGGTAAACTGTTAGAATTACATACAGCCTTACTGTGTTACCAGTCAAGAAATGGTTGTTACTGATTATATTTTAAATCTGATTATAAGAGTCAAGGACGGAGGCATGTCGCATCGTGTGTTTATATTTCCTGTGCATGGTTTGTTTTGGGATTCTGACTCGGGTACAGCTTTCTTTCTTGGCTTGCATACGCTTGGGTGATCAACTGCAACCTTTGGTTTGGATGAATATCACCAACTCTTTTATTGTGCCATTGCCTGGCACAAATTTGTATTTGTGTGTCTGTGTAAAACTCGTAGTTTTGACCCAAAAAACTCAATTTTTTTATAATAGGGGTGAGTTTTAGAACATAAAGTGTTCTCATTTGCAAGTGTGATACCATAAAATATACATTTTTTTTACTGACCTTGCAGGGCACAGCATTCCCAGACCCTCAGCCCTTCATGTTTGATCCATCGAGCTTCAACCAGACCACCAGTAGCTGGGCCCCCAGTAACCAACCTCATCTGACGTAGTGAAACTCACTACCTTCAACAGGACAGTGACAATCACAACCGAAGAATAATTTTCACTGTTCATCATTGCACTAGAAACAGCTGACCTCTCTTTGTAGACCAGATAATCTGTTAGTTGCAGTTAGTGCAGTTAACACAGTGCAACCATATTACAGTGATAAAGGTTGTGTATTTGTTTAGTTTTGAACACACTCAGTTTTAATTTGTCTCTGAATATCCTGGCTACAGCCATTTCTACTTATCTTGGTCTCCTAACAGATAATTAATTATACCTGTCTGTGGGATAGAGCGGCTTAGTGAAGGTACAGGACGCATTGGCACCCCTGCGCTATTATAAACATTTGACACACTTGCTGTGATTCATTAATCAGTGATATTCAAAGAATGTTAACTGCTTTTATTGTGAATAATGTTATATTTGGATCACTACCCATATTCTATATTTACTTGATAAAGGTCATCTGGTTGACATTTTCAACATTTTATGTAAGTTATTTCATCGAGCAATTCAATACATTTTCATGTTGGATGAGAGAGAAACTTTATTGTTGGTCTGGATGATTGAGAAAACAAAGAAGCTATGATATGTTTGAAATCTGGTACCCCCTGGCAGTCAAATGTACCCATTGCTTGAGATTCATCTTGATGTACACTTTGATTAACCTGACTTTGGAATAACCTTTTATAACATACATTTATTAGCGCAATCCGTATGCAACATACTGGTACGCACCGATGAAAATGTGTGTACTAAGTACACGTTTTTTAATTTGAAGTGAAGCTGAATGGAATATATTAAATATTCTCAAAGCCAAATCAAATTTTTAATATTCTAGTTTTTTATTTTGTTACAAAAACTAGATTTTATTGTGCTTATTTATATAACTTTAGAAACTAAATTTCATTTTTTAAATGTTTGATTTAGAAATGAGAAACATATTTCGCCCTAATCTAATGAATCCAGTTATTACGAGAGCTATTTCAAAACCAACATCTGATTGGCTGCTAAAAGTAAAAAATAGAGAAAAAAAGCTTGTTGCATAAAAAATTACGGTCATAATTGCACTTTCCACATAGTCACCCTAAATTTAGGCATTCCATAGCGTCAAGAAATATCGCAACCAGAATACCTAACCATTTGTTGACTCCATGAGTTCCTCGTTGGTTTCAAAGCGCTAGGTACCTAACCATTTGTTGACTCCATGAGTTCCTCGTTGGTTTCAAAGCGCTAGGTACCTAACCATTTGTTGACTCCATGAGTTCCTCGTTGGTTTCATTAAGTTATAAAAGTAAGTTTTGTATGTAATAAGATTTTTTCTCTCTATTTTTTCTTTATTTTAGCAGCCAGCCAGAGGTTGTGATATGAATATGTGGGCTATTCCAAAACCAATTCAATTACCTCAGATTTTTGTCATTTGAACATTAGGTACTTAGTAAAATACATGTCAGATCAGAAATACAAAAATTGGGCAGAAAACACATGTATTTATGATTCTAATGTATTTTAATTATTTAATTTTTAGAGATTTGGTCCACCCCATCAGCAAGATTGCATTTGGGAAAAATGTATAGGCTTCTTTCAATTGATTGATTTGAAATTAAGTAAATAAAGGGATCTTACATCAGCTTTATTAGAAAAATGAATGATTCACTTAGTTAACTCAACAACAAAATGAAAATAAAAAATGCATGCTAATTGATATTGTGTGGAGTAGAATGTTTTGTATTTTCAAGAATGTGACTTTTTGTGACATTCATGGGTACACAATTGATTTAGGTTGAGTCACTTCAATTGGGATATAATGTTTTCATTTGTTTCAAATAACAATAAATGAAAATTAAAATATAAAAAACTTTTTAAATGATAAATTAAGTTAGATTAAAAAATGTAAAAAAAGTTTAAATTATTGAATATTTTATTGATTAGTAAATAGACTCCAACATTATTTCACACTGCTATATGAGCTAATAATAGTCAAGAGTCTCGGTGCAGGTAAAACGATATGGTGTTGGCGCAAAACTCGTTACTAGTAGGGACGACTGCGGCTGGAAACAATTTGACCTCATCTCTAGCCTAATTGCTTTAGTTTTGAGTTGTAAAGTAATTAAATTAACTGCCTAAAGTATTTATTAATATTTTGATTGTTGTCGAATTGTGTTTAAAAAAATAACACTTTTCAGTGGAAGGACGTTTAGGTTATTGAACGGACAAGACAGGAGTGGTTTGAACATAGGATGGTGAATATTACGTTTAATAGCGGCTTTGAATGTAAATATATCTGTTTGAATGTAGTGTTTGCTTGGTTATGTATGACTTTTCTTTAATCCAATGTCCTTTGTAGGTAATATTTTTTTATTTCTGTTATTTTTCAAGCTTCACTTTATCCTAACTAAACACTCGTTAACAAATCACCTGCTATTAAATAAGGTCACCTTACATCTTAATTTTATACTTGTATAATTTACCTAGCATCAAATGGTCAGCGCTACGTGACCGATATAATCTTGACTTGAATAATTGCGTACACGAATCTGATATTTTGAGGCGATTGTTTTGTTCACTCATTGAATGGACATGAAAAGTGATCTTACATTGACATACTTTATTTTGGTTTCTAGTATCGCAACACTCATATTATGTTCACTTATTCCGCCCCTCGTATTTTGTCCCACATCAGAAACCCCCGTGTTCAATTTATAAGACATCTCAGCCGGAATGTTGGAGGAGTACAACCTCGACAGCTGTTGCACTTCAAACATGTCCAAGGGGAAATCACACTTTTGGGGTTTGTCTGAATAATATAATTTTCTTAACATGGTGCTTGGAAGTATTTTATAGACTTGTGTTAGAGTGAATGAAAGTATTTTCTGCTTGTAAGTTGTTGTCTATAGAGTGCAACATGTTTGTTGCTCCATTGTCATAAATATCAGTGGGGGACGAAAGTAACCATACAAGTCCATGTGTCGCTTGAAGAATGTTGTTTTTTCAATATTTAAGGATGAAGGTAAAAAACATTTTGTGTTGGCACCATTGTTTGCTGGATAGTGAGTTAAATATTACTTTGATGTTTATATTTTTATTGAGTTATTGTTGGTGGTGTGTATTTTCAAGTTGTAAAAGATGATCTTGTGCCTGTTGAATGTATATAAGATTGTAATTTATTATTCCATCATGAATAAGAAAATAAGACCTGTTTTTATTAAAGGGAATTAGCATAATTATTGTTATTTAAATATCTTAGGAGAAAGGGTTCCTTATCAAATACTTTACTCTACATGGTATGCATGAGCTGTATCAAATATACTGTATATTTTAAAAAATATTAAAAACTTTGAAAAAAAATGTAATTAGTTTTCTTTGTGAACTTTAGAATAGTTTATTTTATATATTTCATAAAAAATAAATGTAGCTACATTTGTGAGTGCAAGAAACACCCTCTTTACAACTGGTCGGGATTCAAACCAGACAAGGTTGACATTTAGTATATGAGCCCACACATGCGACTTTCGATAAAATTAATGACTACATTTAACCCAAATTATGGCTTTCAGGTTCTTGTTGGTGCTTGAATATTAGATATCAAATTTAAATATTATAACTTGTTACATACATCCACCCTTGATAGTCCCACACAACAGTCACTTGATAGTTCCATACATCTTTAGACTTAGACCAAACAAAAAAAATAGCAAGATCAATCAGAGTGAGTTGTTTTGAGTCTAAAAGATAAGAGTGAGTTGTTTTGAGTCTAAAAGGCGAATAGGCTGAGGGCTAACCTCACGATTGTGGAAAGAAACCAAATTAGGCCTTCCTACATATATACATGTTAATGTTTGGGTGTTCTCATGATTCCAGATTAGAATTTAGTATATGTGCCGGTCAAGGTGTCTATAACATTCATTTATACGGCTAGTCCCAAAGAGGGGGAGGCAAGGAGAGTGATGTGGGAGAAGAAAAACATGTCGACCCACATGCGCTGTGCTGAATAGTTAGTACACGGTGTTCTGGACTTCTCGTACCTCGTCCAACTTTCAGGCATTTCTCAGTCATCCCAAACATTCTAGCACTCATTAAGTCCACTAGTGGCCGACATTTGAACCCAGGTTGAGCAACTCAATTTGCTGATACGTATTTGGGACTGTCTGGTCGCGTCTGGCGGGTGTGGATCAGGGGGTGAGGGTGGTATAATATTTGCAAATTTTCAAGCGCCACATTTTTAAAAATGGCCAAAATTAAGGTGCAATTTGTTAGTCTCAATGTATGTTTGATCAAATAAAATAAATTTGATAAAATAAACCAAACGTGCACAACACAAAAATAATACACACTATACAAAATATAACTTTGGTGTTTTTGATATCACAAGTTGGTCTCTACTTTCTTTTTGTTCCTTCGTTTTACGTTTTTCACTTCGAGAAGCATAATGACGTCCATTATCTCTGGCTCTATTACTCATTGCTATCTGCAAGTTTTAGACTACAGTTTGCAATGAAAAAAATAAATTCAATGAAATATGCATTTAAAAACATAAAGGCTACAGTACTTAATGTATACAAACTGTTTGGAACTGCTGTCAAGGCAAATTTTAAAATGTCATTAGGCCTACTACTTTTACTTTAAAAAATGTTGATGCCTTTATAAAGGTCAAAAGAATTGTCTATTTTAATAACAACAAACAGTAAACATTAATAACAATTATGCTTGATTGATTTAAACGACAAACAGCAATAATAGCTAACTTTTGTTTACATGCTTGATTGGAAAAAATAAACATATTACTGACATACTGCAAAACAGCTTGAACGTTAGTACTTTAGGTCAGTAACAAATGTTGATACGTTACGGTTTTATAAGGATATAACTGTCGTCCTGTGATTGGGAGCCAATTACAAAGTTATTGAAATGATTGAGATATAATTGGTATTTATAGCCCCGTGATTGAGCGCCAATTATGATGATACGGAATTATTATTATTATGCCCCACGTTTGCTTGGGGCACCGGTTAAAGTGATACCTTTTAATCAGCTGATAATTGCCCCGTGATCGTGCACTAATTAAAGCGGTACAGAATGTTTGTGAGATAATTTAATTAAATAAATAAAACCTTTAATATTGCACACGATTTATTTAGATCATGGCACTGGGTTATTACAACGTTCTGTAGATTTATGTTACCGGCACTGTGTAGATCTATGTGACTACTCTATTTATTTAAGTTAGTATCACTCTCATGATATTACACGTTCCCTAGGTAATTTATATCAACTTCAAATCCTGCTAACCAATCTGACCCTAATATAATTGGAACATTTAAATTTTCCATAATAAGAATATGATACTCATTTTTATATTATTATATCAACATCAATTAATACTTGTTTTTAAACCTTTTTGTTTTTAGTCCCAGTTGCCCCTATTATCACTGTATTGGTTACTGGTAACACGGGAATTGCCTCTTTTAAATCGCTATTTTTTCTTTTTTCATAACATTCCTGTGACATTGCTGTCATCTCTGACCTTGTATCTAGTAACATTTCTACCTTAATGTTACCTAATTTCCCTTCAATTTCAGGTGATACTGCTTTACTAAAGTTATTTTTATCCATTGTTTCAAATAGCAAGTCTTCTTTTGGGTTACCCTGTAGTATTACATTTTGCCTAACATAATCTAAATAAGCCGATTGTTCTGTGGTCCGGTTTATACTTGTAATCTTCATCACGTATGGACTGTCATGTTATTGACTGTTTAGTTTTCCCTTTGTCTGGAATTGTACCTATTTAAATTTGATGTCCCTGGGAATGGCGGCACCAAATTAAAATTTGGAAGTTGATGTATTTGAGCGATTAGTGATCCAGATTGACCGGTATTATTACTACTATTAATTCGTCTATTATTTGAATTTATTTGCCTTGAAGGTCCTTGGTTCCTATCCTGTTGATACACTGTATTAGGATTTGGAAATCTCCTATTTTGCTCTTGAGTTTGAGAATTGTTTTGATATCTATTGTGTCTATCTAGTCTATTATTGACTTCTCAGATTCGGGGGTTTGACAATTACCTGGGCCTATCAAGATTATACCTGTTTGCCTGATCATTGATTTCTTGATTTCTTTGATATCTATCATCAATTGCCATAAACACTCTCTCTACCTCTTTAATATTTTGTTTATTTATACTGATCAGAACATCTTGTACTGCAGTCTGGAAATGATTCATTAGGAGACCTATCAAACTGTTTTCTATTACTGGGTATCGTAAATATTTCGCCGCGTCACAAACTTATTGAAATATCCATTCTGTACCATCCTTGTTATATTTTCCATTAAAAATCAATTGTAGAAAATCATCCTGCATATTCTGAGACCATTATTTTTCTAAAAATATTTCCCTGGCCTGTTCATGTGTCTCCCATTCACTCTCTATACTATCTGCCCAAGATTTTGCCTCATTTTCTAAACCTGATAAAAATATTTCTATTTTTACTTTTTCAATTATTTTTTCTCCTTTGAATACTCTTTCTACTTTGTTTATGTACTGTAATTTCTCTACTGCCTCGGTAACGATTCCATCGATTTGTATTGTAATTAAATTTTTATTTGTATCCTGTTGAGAGTCAAATGATATTTTTACCTTATTGATTTCTTTTTCGAGGTTGTCTCGGACTACCTTAACATTAGTTTTGGTGTGTCCTATTTGAAGGTCAAGATTCCCTACCTTAGTTTCTACTTCCTTTAACCCTTTGTTTGATTCCTGTTCGACTATTTCAATTTTATTTTTATTAGATGTAATCTCTTCCATTAATTTGAACTGTCCCTTTCTTAAATTTTCTTGTTTTTCCGTCAAAACCTTTTTTAATTTTTCTCCTTCTATTACTTTTTTATCAACATCATTTAACCGTACTGCCAAATTTTGATGGACCATTTCTAATTGGTCAAATTTTTGCTCTAAATAACCAAATCTCTGCTCACATGCCTCCTTACTCTGTTCAAGTTTAGTACTTAGTTCTTTGTTAACTTTTCAAGTTTTGCATCTATCTTTTAATTACTAGCTACTATTTTCTGATTACCTGCATCTATTTTATTATTAGTTTCATTTATTATTTCCTGTTTAGTTGAATCTATTTTCTGATTAGTTACTTTACTGTTCGCTGCTATTTCCTGTAATAGCACTTTCATAAACTGATTTAAATCTCCTATGGGTTCCACCATAGCTTGTTCCTTTACTATCTCATGCCCTTCCTGGTCTATTATTATACTTTCTACAATAATTAAATCTCCTTGCGTATCCTTTTCTACCTTATCTTTTCTCTCTTCCTCTACAACAGGCTCTACCTTGACCTGGTCCCTTTCTCTTATTTCTTCATCTGAATCTTCTAAGACAAACTGATTATTTGGTCTGTTTTCATACTTTGTCTCATCAAAGCAGCTATTAGTGTCACTATTATCATTTAGGTTTGAATCCGCCATCCTCCCTTCCAAAATTTTCTAATATTAACAACATTTCTACAGAATTACAACAAGAGTTTTTTATATGATGTTAGTTAAAATAATAATAACAAAAAAAATTGTTTAAGGCTTATCTGACTTGATTGATTCTTCGCCAGTGTGCCGTGTGTGAAACGTCTGCTCGTTTCACCTCGGTATGATGTTCTTCGTCGATGTGCCGTGTATGTGAAACGTCTGCTCGTTTCACCTCGATACGATGTTCTTCGTCGGTGTGCCACCTGGTGTGCCGTGTGGGAAACTTCTGCTTGTTTCACATCGGTTCTCGGTTGGATGTTCTTGGTGGTGTGCTGTTTAGTGTGTGGTGTGTCTCAGTCGGTGGAGTCCCTTTCTTACCTCGGGGATTGGAAGATCGTGCGTCGCGGCTGGGCGCCAATTAATACGTTACGGTTTTATAAGCATATAATTGTCCCGCGATTGGGAGCTAATTACAACGTTCTTGATTTTATTGAGATATAATTGGTATTTATAGCCCCGTGATCGAGCGCCAATTATGATATTACGGAATTATTATTATGCCCCACGTTGGGCGCCAATTATAACGATATGGTTTTATTGAGATATAATTGTTCCGCGATTGGGAGCCAATTACAACTTTCTTGAATTTATGGTGAGATATAATTGGTATTTATAGCCCCGTGATCGAGCGCCAATTATGATAATACGATATTTTACTTAAATAAATACAACTGTTAATGTTTCACACGATTTATTGGATTGATTTTATCTTCGTACAAAGATATTATGTAAAATTATACAATTATTTTCGGTGTATTCTTTGTATTTAAGTTAGTAGTATTGTCGTGATACTACACCTTCTCTAGGTTTATGTCGCCAGCACTCTGTGTGCTCATACGCACAAACAGCTTATATTTATATATATATATATATAGGACCTCTCGTGACCAGACCAGTGTCAAATTATCTCCAAATGGTTTCAGATATAATGGGTCAAACATGCTGTCAGATTTAAGACAAGAGACTTTAGGGAAATTTGAGAATTTCTAGTAGTGAGTATATTCCATGACAGGAACAATACTGTTAAAACTGTATTAATTACTGATGAACTCTTTTTAAATTTATTTTTAAAACTCTATTATCTATTATAGTTTTGTCATAGCTGTTAAATATAGAATTGAAATAAAAAGTATAAGAAATTTACCTCTGAGGTGAGAGATGGACTCTTTTTTCCTGTTGCCCTGATAAGTCTGTCTAAAGTACCATACGCAAACCAAGACGGCTTGTAAACATCATCATGTCCTTGTCCACTTGTTTCTGATTCCACCACTTTCTTCCTCAGAACTCTGTATGTCGACATCAGTGACTCTTTCTTCTTCTTCAATTTTGAAATCTGTACCTCAGGGTTGAACTCTCTTTGTACCTGCACACAATCATCATTTAACCTATTACAATTTTTATGGTCAGAATTTTTGGGATCCCAAATGACTGGGTACTTTTCATAGACACTGACGAACTCCAAAATTTGTTCATTACTCCACTCCATGTCTCACCTTTTGAAGAAAAAATAAATTACAGAATTTGTCACTAGAAGTGTCTACCTATGCCCGGCAATAATTACTAGCACACTGTTGATTAAAGCGGCAGATACAAACTGAGTGATGAAACGAGTGGTACTTAAAACATTGACCATTGGGCGCATAATATAGACGGCACATTCTAATGTTGGAAGGTCTCGTTGACGCGGGACAAAAATACCGACTACAGCCCGAATGTCCTCGAATGCCAACGTTGGATGCTCGACTCTTGGTGCTCGACACTTGTTTATCCTCCAGACTATGCGTCAAACTATCATGCGTCCAGCGTTGGAAGGCATTTGACGCATAGTCTGGAGCCGGCTTAGTCAAGTTCTTGCATACGGCCGTAAACAACTGAAGCGCGCGCCGGCGCACTCGCAGCTAAACGCCAAGCAAACGTCATTCTAGAATCTAGAGGGATCCAGTACTTGATTGGCTTCTCCCTATTTTATCTTGGGC
Source organism: Timema genevievae (assembly GCA_902155825.1). Taxonomy (NCBI): domain Eukaryota; kingdom Metazoa; phylum Arthropoda; class Insecta; order Phasmatodea; family Timematidae; genus Timema; species Timema genevievae. The sequence goes on along the minus strand of CABFWO010007358.1, from coordinate 15,428 downwards.
TAGTTTGGAGTAATATAATATATAGGTGTAACCAAGTCATATTTACACACACTTTTACTTATTCTATTTGTTCAGTACGTGGGGGTCTATAACCAACTACAAGATGGCGGGTCCTGTACGACGAATATAGGATGTTGGAGCAGATAATATGATTGTAATATTGATGTAGTAATATCAGTTGTTTGACCCATGCTTGGGCGTATGAAATAATTAATTAATAATCTAATAAACCCGCCTCGGTGGCGTAGTTGGCTAACGCTCCAGTCGTGTTGAGCTAGACCACCGAGGACGGGGAGATCGAGGTTCGAATCTCGGTCGGGTGAACTGAGGTTTTTTCCTAAATGGTTTTCCACTCTCCCTCCACGCAAATTCGGGTTCACTTCCTTTAAAATTAACCTTCCCAATTCCTAATTCATTAGTGTAATTAGTACTCAAGAGTAAAACCCGAAGGGGTAGTAAGACGCGGTGCTAAATTTATAATAATCAATCTTAATTTTGTTTGCTTGCCTTCCCGGATGGAATTCTTTTGGTACTTTTCAATAATGCTTATTTGTTCAAAGTTAATCCTTCTATAGTCTATAAAGACTATAATTTCAAGTCGTTTAGCGGTCTATAGAGTTATGTTTACTTGAAGAGCTGATTCTTAACCCGTATCCTATGTTCGTGTCGGCTTATTTGTATCTTTTAAGAAGGATACACTTTAGAATGCAGACCATTTTGTGTTATAAACTTCTTCTGTGCCCATTCCAGAAGTAATTTTGAGCTTCTGTCCTCGCCTTCTAAATTAATCAAGCAGTGATTGAATCTTCATTTTAATTTCTGAACTTTCATTCTCCAACATATTGGCTTACTCTGTCCAAGCCTCCTCTCTCCTCTTTCTTACTCTTATTTTTATAGTATGGAACGGCAGAGTTCCACAAAACAGGCCGGTCTCTAGAAGCAACTCTCAGTTTTAAAACATTTTCATTTGACAATTCCATTACGAAAATTAGTCAGTACATTTACTATAATTATTAATGCGAGTGCTTTAAGTGAATAAATCAATAACTACATAAATGTAAGTAGGTACCTACAAAAAGATGAATAATTCAGTATTTAAAAATGAAAATATGAACTGCACTACGTCACAAGCATTTCAACCATAAAATAATCACCGTCCACACTAAATTACCAAGAACAAATCTTTTCTTTGATGTACCGCCAACTCTTCAATCTTTTTTGAACACGAGTGAATGAATGTTTGCTCGTTGGCTAATTATACTCACCACGAGGTTATTGAGTGAGAGTTCTCGCTTGCTCTTGCTCGCTCTTTTCGGAAATACCCACGAGGGTTAAAGGTGTGAACTTTTCACTTTATGATCAAATCAAGCCACTTGGTATAGCTGATGATTGGACCCCCTGGAATGATTTTAAGGACGGTGCCCCTCAGTCACCCCTTAGGGGGGGGGGGGCAGTATCCCTTAATAAAAGAGAACAGTAAGTTTTTCATCTTTTATTCAAAAATGACTGCTCACACTTCAAAAGTATAAATACAAATGTTAAAGAAAATTTAATTTCCTACAATAATGGTCTTTTGCATATTTAGCATAAGAATAACCGCTACCGAGATTTGAAGCATTTAATGTTAAGATTATTGTTGATACACAAAAAAAGCCTTGAGTAAAGTGCATTGTTTAGAGTGTAATATTGTTTAAACACCAGTAGTGTGTGTTATTACGACATGTTACCTAACAATACAACCCCTCCCCCCTCCCCACCGGCTGTTGAGAATAAAATATATACGGCCAATCTTGCATCTTTTCATGATAGAAACTTGGCACAGTTGAAATGGTTTTCAGAAATGGCATGCCTTGACGGCTCTTTAATTTATGACAGTCAATAATATGTTTTACACTTTTTCTCTAAAAGTGCTGTAATTACGATAACATCAGCCAAGTACAAATAAAAGATAAGTAAATTCTACACACTAGTCCTTACATATTTTTATATAATACCAAACAATATATAGTTTTTTTATTTCTAGGCTTTGGGGATGCCTTGACATTGAACATAAATGGATGTAAACAATAATTTTCTCTATGAATTTAACTTAATATCATTTCTTTGCTTTTATGTGGTGATGTTGTAGTATGGTTTTGGTAGGAAGAACAGTAGAAATTAGTTACTAAATTACTAAACCCATTTTAATATATTCATACATAAAGTCATGTTATGTGTAGCTGTCATTTTTGATAGATATTATTACTATCTATAAAATAACACAATTAGTATAAAGAAATGTTGTCAATGTCAGCCGCAAAGAAATATGTTAGAATTTTCTCTACTGTTCTTCCAACCAAAATCAGAGTAAAGCTATCTACTGTGGTGTATTGAGTACCAAAACTAGGCTAGCATTCTGGTAAATAAACAACATCATTAATTAAAACACACTGGGTTGGGGGTAACAACATAAGGGGTAGTGTTAGAGAAGCAGGCAAGTAAATCGTAGTGCCCCTTCCTCCCACATCAGTTTACAACAGTGCCCTTCTTGGTAAAACAAAAAGTCTATGTGTAAAATCTCTCACTATGATGAGAAATATTAGCACCTTAGAATAAAAAGCGTTATAATTTAAGGATAGTTGGAGAGAGAGGGTGGGGGTATATATATATACTTGTTAGATACCACGCCGTAATCACGCACTACAATAATATGACACTTCACTGTGCAACCAAAATAAACTTAACATATTATTATTTAGCACCGCGTCTTACTACCCGTTCGGGTTATACGCTTAAGTACTAATTACGATAATGGATTAGGAATTGGGAAGGTTGAATTTAGAGGAAGCGAACCCGCATTTGCGTGGAGGGAGAGTGGAAAACCGTTTAGGAAAATCCACCCCCAGTTCACCCGACCGAGATTCGAACCTCGATCTCCCCGTCCTCGGCAGTCAAGCTCAACACGACTAGCGCGTTAGCCAACTACGCCACCGAGGCGGGTAAACTTAAAATAAAATGCTTCACATCTCGGTAACGGTTACTGCTACGCCAAACATGCCAAATATTATTTTTATAGATAATTAAATTATATTTAACTATTGTATTTGTACTTTTGTCATACGAGCAACGGTTTTCTAAGAAAATTGAGAAACTGATTATTCCCCCTTATTAAGGGGTACTGGCTCCCCATGGGGGCACCGAGGGGCACCATCCTTAAAATTATTTAAAGGGGGCCAATTATCAACTGTACCAAGTGGCTTGCTTTTATCATAAAGTGCAAGGTCATGGCAATTTTATGCCGTTAACCCCCGTGGATAGTGGTCGTCTAAGAAGTGTTCGGAGAGTCTGAGAATCCAATAAACATTGTAAGAATGAATACAGCTATTGAAGTTACAGTATCAGTGCACTTCTGATCTGACGAACAGTTTCTGTACCTGTGCCATATTCAATAAATGTTTGGCTGACGAGACAGACTAATAGGACCACTCGTTTTGCCGACCAGACTAAATAGTGCAGGCTACCATAATTTTCTACTGAATGTTTTACCTAATTTATTGGAGAATGCACCCCTTACAATGAATGTGGTTTATGCATGACGAGGCTTCGCCTTATTTTTCGCAAATTCTCAGACATCACCTCAATGAGACATTTAATAGAAGATTGATAGGTCGAGAAGGTCCGGTAGCATGACTCCCCCGGTCCCATGACCTTAATTATTAGGACTTTTTGAATCGTGGCAGTCGCTCGTTTAGCGCTTCTACAGTTGCCAACATACGGGATAGAGAAAACAAAAGTAGGAATTAATAGGACACATTTTGGCTGACACTTTTTCTCCAAAGGTTTACCACCCTGGTTTTGGTCTAATATTGGAGCAATACATGGTCACCCGTAATAGAATCGGGAATGTTTAGATGGAGATTATCTTTCCCTGGGTATGGAGTTTAATACATCCATCTAGTTTTACCAGAATACATTTTGATGAATTTATCAATCGACAAGCTTTTTTTCTTGAATTAGACAGTATGAATTATCTGATAGTCAGAACTGGCACTAAAGCTATAGTCTACTACTATAAAGTATTACGGAGTGTGCAATCTTAACTTGGAGAGTTCGATTGTTGCGTATTGACACGGTGCGCATGCGCTAAGAGGCGTGGCCTAGTTCCCGGGTTGCGCGAGGGCGGCAAAACTACCTCACTCGGACCAAACTTTTCAACTCAAGTTGGCGCCGTCAAAAGTACGAGCGGTTGCGAAGTGTGATTATGTTTCCAGGGAAGGGTACATTGTTAAGAGGGAATGTAATAACTCCCGGACAAGTATTTCTCTGAGCGTAGTTTCATTGTTGTGAAATGATTTAAGAGAGTTTGTTTCGTGACAAAGTGATGGTGACAATTTTGGAGGATCAAGATTCAAGTGAGTTTAGATCCTTCCTTATTAATCTTATTTTGTTGGTGTTTTTAAACTATTTGTAACTGCACCTTGGATAGTTCCGTTTGTGGTCGTTCAAACGTCAACAAAGGCCAGTACTAAGTTAGTCGTACCTTAGCTATATTCTAGTTCTGTTCTGACATGGTTTGTATTACCGTACTTGAAACTATTTTTGTCCATATAATTAATGGCCACTAAGCGCTTGTCCGTTATTGGAAGCGAACTTTATAAAAAGCTGGATTATGCTAAACTAATCCAATGAAGGCAAATTTGAAATAAAGTTTCACACATTAAAAGAAATATGTATTTTATAAAATGATTATGTTTTAGTATATTTTAATTATTAATTATATAAACGAACTTACATTAAAAATATATTTGAATTCGCTCGCGATTCTACCAATAAGTGAATGAGTTATTCGCATTTATCAAGAATTTGTTAGTTTACACCAGACTTTGTATTTTATTTTACAGTTTATCAACAGTTTAATTTAGTCATTGTTTGAAAACTAACGATTAATTAATGAACTAAAACTAAACAATCATACTCAACTAAAACTAAATCTAAAATAATGTTCTGTAATGAAGGCTATATGTCAATTATTAGTCAAGTACCGTAGTACCAACATTCTGGATTATTGAATATTACTACAAATATTATTATGTAACCTAGTTAATGTGTTCATAATAGTTGAAATAGGCCTAGTTGTTAAGTAGATATCACACATTTTCTCACAGAGCAAACACTTCCTCTTGTGTCATATTCATAAGTTTAGTCCGAGCGACGGAATACTGAATTATAATATTGAGACCGGTTCCAGTAGAGGACGAATAATCTTTAATAAACTCTTGCAGTGTAATTCAATTTAAACAAAGATGAAAGTACGAAACTATATGACCGATTTTCAAAGAGTCCAACAACAAACGAAAACATTATTCTCAACATTGAAAACTTGAATATGAGACCATTAACTTTTAGACAAAGGAACGAGTGGACTTAGCGACAACATTATTTAAATGAACAAAAGTTTTTTTATCAATGTTGGCTAGAAACAAATGTAATAAAAACACTAAACAATAACCAAAGTAAAAAAGTCTTGAATAGTATTACAGTGGTCATATGAATAGTTCCCCAATATCTTTGTTGAACATATCCTTGTAGCAATCACAGGAATAGTTTACTGATAGCTTTGTTGAACATATCCTTGTTGTACTGGTCACAGGAATAATTTACTAATAGCTTTGTTGAACATATACTTGTTGTAGCAATCACATGAATAGTTTACTAATAGCTTTGTTGAACATATAATTGTTGTAGCAATCACAGGAATAGTTTACTAATAGCTTTGTTGAACATGTACTTGTTGTACTTGTCACAGGAATAGTTTACTAATAGCTTTGTTGAAAATATTCTTGTTGTACTGGTCACAGGAATAGTTTACTAATAATTTTGTTGAACATATATTTGTTGTACTGGTTACAGGAATAGTTTACTAATAGCTTTGTTGAACATATCCTTGTTGTACTGGTCACAGGAATAGTTTACTAATAGCTTTAATGAACATGTCCTTGTTGTAGCAATCACAGGAATAGTTCACTAATAACTTTGTTGAACATATACTTGTACTGGTCACAGGAATAGTTTACTAATAACTTTGTTGAACATATCCTTGTAGCAATCACAGTAATAGTCTACTAATAACTTTGTTGAGCATATCCTTGTTGTACTGGTCACAGGAATAGTTCACTAATAGCTTTGTTGAACATGTTCTTGTTGTAGCAATCACAGGAATAGTTCACTAATAACTTTGTTGAACATATCCTTGTTGTACTGGTCACAGGAATAGTTTACTAATAACTTTGTTGAATATAATATCCTTGTTGTAGCAATCATATGAATAGTATACTAATAACTTTGTTGAACTGGTCACAGGAATAGTTTATTAATAGCTTTGTTGAGAAGGGAGAATATGATTGTGTGATGCTCGTCACAAGGAGATACGAACTCCAAGGAGGAAGGGATGTTTAAACAGATGATACAAAAGAGTAACTTATTGAGGGTGTAAGAATCGGGGGAGGGGATGAAATTTAAGTTTATTGGAAAGGGGATTAAAGGGGGAGGGTCTAAATTAAAATATGTTTGCGGCGCTGTCCCCCACTGCCAGGTCTAAGTACAGTCTGGGATTCTAGGACAGTCTGGCCACAAAATTGTTTCTTTCACTAGAATAATCTAACTTTGAACAAAATAACGTTTAGCCTATATTTTGTGAGCAGTCTGAACAGTGGACGAAACAGACACACATGCTCTTTGAGCAGATGGCTGGTATCAAGGGATGTACGAATAGTTTGAGCGAATTTAATTAATATACAACATTAAAGAAAGTGAATTTCAAAATATTATACCAGAACTCGCTTGGAAAGTGGATAGGAAATCTAGTTACAAAAAATAAAATCCACGCTGAGGGTCTCCCATCGGGGATTGAACTGCTGACCTTGAACACGCTAACACTGAGCTAACCTTGCCTTACGCTGTTGTAATAAATGTCTCAAAGATAAACATTTCATTGATCTTTCTCATACATACACACATACATACATAACAGATTGCGGGATAACGAGCATCGCGAACATTCTACAAAATCCCAAAAACACAAATAATGAAATATTATTTTAAAAGTTGAACATTTTCTGATGAAATTTTGTCGACACTTGCGAGATGGGACGTAATTAAAAACTAATCATGAAACTCTACATGCGCAATTAAGTTTAAAGCTTTTTTTTATAAGATTCTTTCACGAAGAGGAAGTGAAAAATAGAATATTAATCAAATTAGAGCGCTAATTATACTATGGAACACGACAGACAAGCCGACTGTAAAGATCATCAGCTTCCGGTCCTTCCATGGACATACTTCAGTGATGATGAAGATTAGGGGCGGCTGGGCTGTCACAAGGAGGGGCCGACAGATCTACTAAGCTCTTGTATCCACACTGCACACAGTGTTATTTTGTAAGTCAGAGGAACAATGTCGGCGTCCATATCCAAATTGTTCATGAGCGCCACGAGTTTCTAATAAAGTTATTAGAGGGGTATCATCAATTGCCGGCTCTGTAGCAAATCCGTAGCACCGATTATTCTAATAGAGGAAAGCGGGATGAGGCTTAGGATTCACTCGTGAACTTCACGCGGGAGAAATTCACTGATGCTGACTTGGAGTTTGTTGAAAGAAAAAAAGTAGACAATATCCGGGCATCGTTCAGGAAATAATTGCGCCGCCTTCGGGATAGTAAATGAAGTGGCGCGTTGGAGAACAATGTGTACAAGCCAACACTGTGTAACTTCGACTTGTTTTTGTTCACCGTAGACCAAGAAAATCCCAGGAAAAGCAAAAGTAATCTAGATGAAGAAGTTGAAGCTGTTGTTTGTTGATGTCATTGAACTAGAATCAACAGTTTGACAGCAACAGAGGTAAATAATATGTATATTGCTTACTACATAAATATAGCAAGAACACTAAAGCATTTATTTGACCTTGGCCGACGGCCCTGGCGAGCTGAGCTGGGCTCGGCTCATCTGATGCAAAGTCCGGCTCGTGACACCCGACCCACGTACGAGCTTAGGTAATTGGAAACCGAGCTGAGCTGGACTCGCGAGCCAGACTTGTACGTGGATGAGCCGCTTTAGCAGTGCTAGGTATCATCATCCTGATATGTCGGGATTAAAGTATTTAACCCGCCACAATTATCTTTAAGCAATTCGACCTATTACCGCCTTACATGACATTATTTCAACCACATCTAATCTCTCTTGGACTCACCATATGTTCTATGTTGACCATCACGCGCGTGCGAGCTATATCATCGATGGCTCTACATTGTTCACGAACTATCTGGTCATTACGCAGGGGGGAGGAGCTACGTTTCTTTCTTCACTCCTCCTGTTACCCCAACTCATTTCTTTCGCATATAACGGGTTGCCCCAACAAATTAAAGGGACTCTGCGTCTTTTCCTTGCCTGGAGAAGAAACCCTTGACTTGTTCGACCAGCTGCTCTTCTAGTCCACCCACAACGCGGGAAAGGATTGTCTCACCAACACGACACAGAAGGATCACGACCAGTAACTCATGATCTCGTAACTAGTGTATGAATCCCGTGTCCAGGTTAAAATATTATATTGGTTAAATTAATCTTTGTTTAGTTTACGTGTAGGACCTTGTTACTATTACACCTGACCAAAGTTTGGGTGGAACGTTGTATCAACCATTGTTATAACATGTAGAGTTAACCCGTAACTCTTCTAAAAATCCCGTGTTCGGGTAATGTTTATAATATGCTGGTTAGATATAGGAATGCTTGATTATGTAATGTTGGCTAGCTAAATGCATTCACCGTAGTAGCAGCCCTACTAGTTAGTACTGTGTTTTCATTTGATCCATTAAAGTTAGTATCTGAAACACAGTGACATTTACTTCTCGGACTTTTGTTTTAACTTCTAGTAAGTACCTTAGAGTTGTTTGACTCTCTGTAGGACTTCCAAAGTGATTTGTGTTACTATGAGCGAACATAAACCTGGGGCGATACCAGGAGGTTACAAGTGTCAGCTACGGTCAGTTGATTATGACACATGTGGTTCTGTACCATCGTTCCTTGTTACAAATAAATAAGGAATACTTTATAACAAAGACGTAATTATCAACTCACCCTGCCGTCCTATTTGACCATCAGCGCAACGAGCACAACCTCACCGGTTTCAATCACTACAACCACACGACAATACTCTGTACTGTGAACTGAGCTACGCGACTGCGCTTCCAAGACCAACCGCAAGGAGGCACCACCATCGACAGAGCTTTGGATGGTATTCTAGAATGATGGAGTTGTTTGGAGGACCATCTAGACGGCTTCACCGAATGTTCTTGGCCCGACGCGTGTGTTCCCTTCCCTCAAGTGTTTACTAATCCCCATCCTCTGGAGATGCCATGTAAAGGGACATTCGTCAAAGTGTAAATCACTTTTGGGAATTACTCTGTTAAAACTGGGTGTGTAGCGTCCGAGCTACGAGACTATTTTAAAATGTAAGCTAGATTCTTATTCGACTTAAATAAATTTTGAATTACTGTTATGTTTTTATAAACATATAACTACATATATATTTTTTTTTTCAAAGTTCTTTTTTGGACTTACAATTCTATTTTATGGCAAGGTTTAAATGTTTATTTAAACTTTTAAATTTCAAGTATCAAATGTCTTGTTTGGTAACGTTAAATAAATACAATATTTCTAAAGACCTAGTCAAAGACTCAAAGTGGAGAGGTACATCGGTGCATTATGAACTTTTACTAGTTTACAAAGGTAACCTGGTGGTCTAGGGGTAAGGTGTCAGACTTCTGTGCTGAGGGTCCGGGGTTCAATCCTTGGTCCCGGCACAGATTTATCTGATTGCCAAACCCTTCCTTCACCTCTGACAAGACGTGTATTAATCACAACTTGTGAATGTGAGGAATGCCAGGCCTCCACCGTGGCTCGGATTCCACGTTAAACTGTAGGTCCTCCATTTCATCTCACAATAACCCTACCATTACACATTAGCGTCAGTGCGTATAGCCCGAACGGGTAGTAAAACGCGGTGCTAGTAGTAATAATAATAGTAATAATAATAATAATAATAATAATAGGTTAAGGTTCGTATAGGTTGGACAGCAAATAATGATTTTTTGTTTGTTAGAAATAAACTCCGAATAATATATTTAGTGTTTGACTATAATGCGAGCTTAACATCCGTTTTGGATTTATTGCTTGAGATTTAAAAGAATATTTATATAGTGGTAAAGTTCCCGTAATTTAAGAAAACTTTCAATATTTCTCTTTAATTATTTTTTAGGGGCTAAGTGAGGGAATATATTTGGAAGTGTTATGGACGAATTGTTAACTTGTGTAATACTTTTGGAGTTGGTCAAGCTTTTTGGATAACTGAAGTTTCTTCGAAATGATTAGTTATCTTGGATTTAATATCTTGCTTATAGTTATCCTTTAATTGTTATTGGCTCATTTGTATCAATTTTATGTAGACTTTATATTACCTTTGAATAGTCATGGTGATTATCCTTGATAAGCTTCTAAGTACGTTGTGCTGGAAACTTCCAAATATATAAACTAAACTTTATATGTTTGATCTGTTGAGAGAACTAGTTTGTATGGATACTATTGGGAATAGTAAATTAAAATTTGAAGAACTTATTGAATAGTAAGGATAGGTGTAGAAGTTATTTAGAGAGCTATTTTGACATGGGAACTTTGTGTTTCGTAATTCATTTAAATTACTCTTCTTTTGAAGGTAGTGGAAGTCAGCAAGTTTTTGAACTGTGCGGTCAGAATTTAAAGTCATAATCATGGGATACATTTTAATGAAAGAGGAAGTACTAGTTTTTCATCAGCACTATTATTATTAACACCGCGTCTTACTACTCGTTCGGGTTATACGCACTTAAACTAATGTGTATTGGTAGGGTGATTGTGAGATGAAATGGAGGACCTACAGTTTAACGAGGAATCCGAACCACAGTGGAGGCCTGGTATTACTCACATTCACAAGTTGTGATTAATACACATCTTGTCAGAGGTGAAGGAAGGGTTTGGCAATCAGATAAATCTGTGCTGGGACCGGGGATTGAACCCCGAACCGTCAGCACAGAAGTCCGACACCTTAACGCTAGACCGCTAGGTCACCCATCAGCACTATTCATTGATTTGTTATTTGTTGCCAATATTACGTGTTTTTTATATTAAATTACAAAAACGCATTTACATTCTTTTTTTTATATGGTATTCCTGTCCTTGCCCTCTTTGTGAATATTCTAAGGTATTAATTTTTTTGTATAGTCTGATTAGGAGGACGGCAGTTAATTGATCCTTTTTCCGCAACCAGATAGGTTGCGTGTCACTGAGTAACTGTCGTCTGTTCTCAGACAATATTACTCTGTTCGACTCAAGCGTCCCACTCTGATTGTCTGTATTCCTTGTTATGTTTTGCACCTTCAATTCAATTAGTGTTAGGAAAGAGGTTGCATCTCTACACTCTTATGTTCTTGTTTGTGCTACTATACATAAAACATAAGGCCATACAAGGAGGTTACGAGTGCCAACTACGGTCAGTTGATCATTGCATATGTTCTTGTTAATTTAAATGCATTCACATCTATTACTTTGGTCGTGGGGATTCTATTCCCCGGTGACCGAGCACCACACTGTGCTATTTAGTTTGAGTGGCCGGCACCCTTAAGTTTATGTTCCCTTGCATTTCCTCTGCTATGAGATGATTTCTTTGGCTTGAGTATTTAGCCGTGTTACATAAGTAGCGTGGTGGCCCCGTCGCCTAAATTTGACGTATTTTCTTGCATCCTATTGGCTAATAATACATTTTAATTTAGCTTCGTTAATAAATTAGATGTAATGCACCGTTACTTGATCAATTGTGTATTGATCATCGTCGTGTATCGTCGCAGCGCAAGAAACGCGACAGATATCGAGGTTAGAATCCCTGTGGTCACTCCATCTAATTCTGGTGACGGAGGTTGGAATCGAATCCCTGCTGGGTAAACTGTTGGTAGCTCTCCCTCCGGAACATTATCTTAATTAATATATAGACGTTTAACCAGAAAAGGTGTGTGTAACGCATCTAGTTATGGAGGTCGAGGTCGGTGGTTCGAATCCCCCTCTGAGGTGTACTGTCACTCTCGTATTTGGCTCATCTGCCGAGAATGAGGAGAGCGTGGTTTGAACCCCAGCCGTGTCCACTGAGGTTGATTTTTTCCACGCAATTGCATGTGCACTTCCTTACTCCTATCATATTAGCGTATAACCCAAGACGCATGGCCCTCCAAACATCAACATTCATCATCTGCAGATCACACGAGCCCTTAACCAGCGGTCAGTATCTCATTGACTTGATGTATGAATATATTTAATTCGTTTTGTAGAAAGAACAAATACAAACTTTATGGTCAGATCACGGACTTGCTGTATAAATATATTTAATTCGTTTGGTAGAAAGAACAAATACAAACTTATTATTTTTTTGCAATCAACACTGACCATGAAACATAACTATAGTATGATTCTGGTAGGAAGAGCAGTTTAAAAATACAAACTTTATGGTCAGATCACGGTCTTGCCGTATGAATATATTTAAGTTCTTGGGTAGGAAGAACAGTTTAGAATCGCTAGGAGGAACAGTTTAGAATATTCACACATAATTTGCTTTCAAGTGTATCTTGACGTAATTGTGCTTTCTGGTCAAAGCCCTACTATAGGAGTCCTTTTACCGTAGATATTAATCATATCGTTAATGATAGTGTGTTGGAGACACTTAACGCTCACGTGACACAGAGATCCATGTCATGGAGCTGACCGGAATTTTCCTGATTGAACATGTATTGAATGCCCTGGAACCCCGGGAAATTAACCGTAAATACTCTCTTCGAACTTGGAGGGGGATCTGTGTGCTAAGGTTGTGGTCACTCATTAGTAATCAGACTCCGCTGCTCTCAGTCTGTAGATTCAAGGGGCGAGCTCCAAACACTGACTGATTAATTATAGTCCCGAGTTTGAACCCCCCACACTGCCTAGAATTGCCAACACGTCGTGGGAGGAGTGACCGAGACTGCAAGTTCCCCAAAAACTCCCACGCCAGTCCCCTCCAATGGGCACACATTAAAATCTAACGAGCACACATAAAAATAAAATGGGCTAAACCCATCAGCCCTGGCTACTGGGTAGGTGGCCCTCCACCCCCGCCGGGGTCTGGGGTATGGTCTCGGGGGTGTGGGTGGGGAATAATGGCAAATAATCCGGATATGGACATCACAATCCACACTCTCGCACACGGAAAATAGCCTCGGGGCTGTAACAGGTGGTCCTCACAACCACAGGATGTGGGTGGGGGAATAACAGTACATCAATCGGATGTGGAAAGTAGGTTAATTGATAGCCTCAGGGGTGTGACGAGGTACCATACTAGCTACTTACATATACTAGTATCGAGCTCTTTAACTAGGGTTTGACCTCCCGATAGGCTAACTATTGTTTCAGTAGACTAATGATTTGATAGTTTAGATAAATATACTGCCATCGTTGTTTATGTTTGTCATTACATAATTATACTTCTAAGGTGATCGCCTGTTAATTTATATAGGGTTAGTAATGTGTGATTTGTTTATGTAACTGTAATGGTAAATCCTTGTACAATTAATGAGGATATATTATTATTGTATACAAACTTGGTTTCAAATTTCAAATGTCACTGAGTTTCAGTGTGTTCAAGTCAACTGTGCCAAATTTGTTTTGGTCGATTTGTAATGTTTTTATTATTGTTCATCAAGCCACATTTCTTAATTATTTTTCAAATACACTGGAAGTCGAGATATATATTCTTAGTATAATATTATTATACACTTGGTAAATATATTATTATCATTATCATCATCATCTACTTGTTATAATATTTAAATGTTATAGTTTCGAGTGCCGCTTTGTGGAAGTCAATTGAAGTGTTATTATTGGAGAGTAGTCTGTTACTTCACATTATCTCGGGTTCTTGTTTAATGTTTTTTGTTGTTTGCCTTAAAATTGTAATAATAATAATAATAATAATAATAATGTCAGGTTTGCGTTATTTGCACATCAGTTCTATTTTAGAATGTAAACACGTTCTATTGATGATAATGCAGTCTGCTTGTTGTCTATTTTATCAGCAGAGACACTGACTGCAACAACAGCACAGCTCTACTCTTTGTACTCGTATCTAACAATAGGATTTGGGAGTTCACCTTCTTTTGGAGGAGTCTTAGACCGTAACGATTTAACTTCACGATCCACTCTAATCATAACTTTGTTTTCCACGACCTACTCCACATTCTAACTTTGTACTTCAAGACCGTCTCCCCGTTGTGAAAAAAAAAATGGAGCATCGGTCTGATGACGTAATTGGCGAGTGAAATTATATTTATAGTTTGATTACGTCATTAGCGTGAGCTAGAAATAGATCATGCGGTTAAAGGTCAAATCTTGCTGAGTCAACGTGTACACTACTCTAGGTGTGAGTAGTCTATTTTCTAGCTTTGCTCGGATATATTACATAAGCAGTGTCTAGATATAGTGGTATATTCTCTAATAAGTTTGTTAACCAGTCTCGTTAAATATTCGCCCATGCGCAATACAGCACTTCCCTCCCAAATGATATCCTTGCTGCTTATGTTTTTGTTTGAGCTTTTCTTTCGTAGCCTGTTCTCGTTGTCTTGATACTCCTCCGCACTCTGCTCGTTAGGGAACGTTCATTAATTAACGCCAATACGCTGCATTGAGGGGGAATGTTATCAGGCATTATTATTTATGTGGTAAAATGTGCCAGGCTGTATTTATTAGATGAACCAGTTCAAACAGTAAGAATGCGGTAACCAGAATAGTTTAAAAATACCAGTATTTGTATTTTTTATTTCAACACTAATAGCATATTATTATTATTATTATTATTATTATTATTATTATTATTATTTATCATTAATTACAGGGTGAATCGAAAGTCTCGAAAATGTTGGGAAAATGTTTTGATTACTCACACAACGGTCACTTTAGTAAGTGTTGTGTGTGATGTCACGTTGTAAGGGTTCTCTCCCCCTCACTGCTCCACATCATATAACGAGGTTCGAATCCCTGTTTCTTACACAATATTTATAAATCTGCCCGGCTGGCGCCAGTGTAGAAATATCCAGGACTTAATCTCGGGCTTCTGGGTACCTCAACTCGCCACTGACAGATATCATTGACAGTTAGGCTGTACCTGAACTTGCACATCCTGTTTTTAACAGAGGAATCAAATAATGTTTCTAGCAGAGAAATCAAACAATGTTTCTAACAGAGGAACCAAACAATGCAACACATGTTTCTAACAGAGGAACCAAACAATGCAACAAACAATGTTTCTAACAGAGGAACCAAACAATGCAACAAACAATGTTTCTAGCAGAG
>CABFWO010007357.1:8776-25740 GCA_902155825.1 Timema genevievae | reverse complement strand
AACTGTGAGAAGGTGATTCTCAAGGGAGAAGACAGATGCTCATCTGTAAGTAGGTTTATATGATGGTTTGTGAGATGAGTGAAACTGTGAGAAGGTGATTCTCAAGGGAGAAGACAGATGCTCATCTGTAAGTTGGTTTATATGATGGTTTGTGAGATGAGTGAAACTGTGAGAAGGTGATTCTCAAGGGAGAAGACAGNATGCTCATCTGTAAGTTGGTTTATATGATGGTTTGTGAGATGAGTGAAACTGTGAGAAGGTGATTCTCAAGGGAGAAGACAGATGCTCATCTGTAAGTAGGTTTATAAGAGAACTTCTAAGTTTCATGGTTGTAAACACTTGTTCACATAAATATGAGAATGCAAACAATGCCATGTATTTATAGACATAATTTACCAAGTTTGAAAATGTTGATTTTGGCATGATTGTGTAAATATACAGTTTTGTTGTGTTTAGAAATTCCTACTTTACAACACAACACATTTAAATTATTTATCCCACGGGGTGGATTTAACACATGGATGTGTCGTAGTTTACCCAGAACTGTCTTAAACCACGTGCTACAAAACTTACTAAAGTCTGTTCACCGTAGGAATTGTTTTCTGAAAGGCCTTTTTTCCAACCAGAAAGCTATTATATAGTAGGATATTGGTAGGAAAAAAGACCTTTAAGAGAGCAATTCCTACCGTGAATGGAGTATAGATTAACTTTCACATATTCATGAATATCAAGTTATATGATCTTCTGCTCTCTCTTTTGATAGATATTATCAATCTCTATATAATAATACTGATAATATAGTGTTTTTTTATTTGAGATAACTATTTAACGAGCACATCATGAATTAACCAATTATATCAGTACACAAGAATTTCTATGAGCAATAGCAAAAGTGCCTATCAATTTTGCCAGGGAAGGTATTTTCGCATTCCTTCCAGGGTTCTTTTCCATGCCACAATCAACTTGGGACTGATGGCTATGGATTTTTATCGCTCAAGAAAAATATGTCGACTTTTGACTGGGTTTGATCGCACGGAACATTAGGTCCTGAGGTAAGAGCTTCACCCCAAGACAACAGAGGCCAACAATAATATAGAAAAATGTTAACAAAGTTTAACGCATAATATTATGTTTGTATTTTCTAAAAGGCCCTTCTTACGAAAAGTGCATCATACAGTAATAAAACCGAGCACTCACCCGCTTCGGAACCGGAGTCGTCCACATCGTTGGTGAGGATTTGGATGAGCTCGGTCTTCCTGATCAGTTCGTGACTCAGTTGGGTCAACCTCTCGTTGACACTCTTCAACTCGGCCTCGAGGGCGGCGACATTCGTCTCTAGCTTCTGATTGTGCGCAAGGAGCTCTTTCCCAATGCGGGCAGTTAGTTCTAGATCTTTCTCTTTCTGCGGACAACAAAAATAACAAAACATTTAGTTTATAACTCCCTCACCGTGTTACAAGGGTTACAGTGAGGTTGATAATGTTTTGTTACCTCGGGTTTTACACATAATATGTATAATTACACTAAGCCCTTTGTGTTAGGGATTTGGAAGTCTGAATTTTGAGTAAGTGTAACAACATTTATGTGTAAGAAGAGTGGAAACAATTTAGAAAAAAAATACACTCAACTGGAATTTAAAACCTGGCTACCCATTTATCGATCATCCAGATATATATGGCACGGAAATATGATTTTAATGGCACGCAAACATGGAATAAATAAATATGAAATAAAAATG
The DNA here is from genome assembly GCA_902155825.1 of Timema genevievae. Classification (NCBI taxonomy): domain Eukaryota; kingdom Metazoa; phylum Arthropoda; class Insecta; order Phasmatodea; family Timematidae; genus Timema; species Timema genevievae. The sequence continues at coordinate 24,002 of CABFWO010007357.1, read as the reverse complement.
TTACCAACCTTGTAGAATTCATAGAATTCAATAATATTTCTAAAGCCCTGAAGGTGTTACTTTAAATGTTAAAGTTAAAAGAAAGAGAAATCAGACACAGTCGAAAAGAGAAAAAGAGACAAGTCATTTAGAAAAATCCTCCCCTCAATACATCCCCGAATTAAATTCAAAACTGCACTAAAAACTATTTAAAAAAAATAGGTCTGACATTTAGTCTGCATGCTCACCAATGAAAATATGGAATAGCCCAAAAATATCTTGAAAAGCACACCAACATTTGATGATAGACAAAGGTTAAGCTTCATCAGTAGTAAACTTACCGAGAATTTGTAATGTGACACAAGTAATAGTGGGCTTTAGTGAAGCTAATATAAGTGAGTAAAGCTGTCCAAGAAAGAGATAGTGTTGATAATGTCAACTGTGAATATTACAATGATAAGCCTTTCATTTGCACTTAGTAGTTTATCATTTGAAAATTAAGGAAAAAATTTAAAACTGATGTGTGTTCCTAAATGTATACTTAATTTAACATGGAAACTCTCATTCTTACCTAGACGGGCTTCGCTATAGCCTTATCACATACTACATCAAGGGCTAGTTCAAATAGTTTGATGCGCCCTAGGCGGGACTTATAATTTGCACCCGAGGGTGCTTGAAAAATAAAAGTGGCGACGCCTAACCCGCTTAATTGATATATGCCAAAATATTATCCCTTCTTTCCCTCCTTTAAGCTTAATATTTTTGGAATCTTCCAACTAATATAAAAGGGCATTGCCGACAAAGAAAAATATCATAAAACCATAAAAGTGATTCTTAATGTTAGATTTAAAAGTTATTTCTTTAGTTAGATTTTGTTAGACCACAATGCGCCCTAGGCGACCGCCTGGGTTTGCCTAGTGGCAACAATAGGGGCGTGCAAAGATTTGAAACTTTGACTTGGCTTCGGAAAAACGTCGATAACGTCGAATTTTTGTCAATAATAGGCAAATATTCCCATCCTGAAATAATATGTTCAGTACTAAACAATATTCATAGAAAAAAAATCAGAGTAATTGAAATGTTAAGACTAAAACAAGTATGTATTACAAACAAGTGTGCAGTAAAATATTTTCTAAGTGATTTTAGTGCATAAAGTTATATAAATAAGCAAAATATAATATTTTTTCAAGCTTAAAACAATTTTTTTTTAATATTCAAACTTCTGATTGGGCTTTGAGAATATTTCATATACTCGATTTGAGTTTGGTTTGAAATGAAAAAGTGGACTTTGCACATCCCTAGGAAACCAGCAAGGTAAATGAATTCGACAAATTTGTATAGTGATATGATTTTTAGTTTACTTAAAGATATTGCCAATCTGTGACGTAACAGAGGATCAAGATATGATTTCCCATAGGTAATGAATTTACGTTTTACTCCGGGAGTTTTAACGATATAATGTTGAAACAAAAATCACAAATTCTTAAATAATTCTAAGAATAGTCCTAAAGTTTCACAAAATTGTTATTTTTATCTTTAAGTATTTTTTGTTGACATATATTTAATAAATCCTCTACAACAGGGGTCTTTAACCCGCAGCAAGGGGTAACATTTTTTGCGACCCTCTGGTTCATAAAAAATATAAACCTATTTCAAGGGAAAAAATTATAAATGATTTTTGCTTTTGATGTGCATAGGGGTATTTTTATACCTGTTTATGTAAATTTACTTTGAACTGGCAAATGACAACTCAAGTAGACAAGACAAATCGTGCTACCTCTGACTTTGAAAGATCTAAAAATAGATAAAAACGAATAAAATACATCATGAGAAATCCTAAATTACACCTGTCAAAGACAGGCCTAGTCATGAGTGTGAGTATAAGAATTAGCTAGTGAATATTTTAATATATATTATATCCTAACAATGTCGGTACAGTGTTGCGAGCCAACAAGAGACAAAAACTTTGGCCCTTGGACATAAAATGGTTGAAGACACCTGCTCTACAACCTAGGCTATTTGGCTTGGTCACAAAAATGGCTTATAAAAGTCTTCCTGACAGGATGTTGATTAAAAAAGTCCGTGGTAGCATATGTATAGCTAGAATATGAAAAAAGAAAAAAACTAAAAAGCAAGTCAACGTTTTCAGGGCGCAAATATATTATTATTACTATTATTATTATTATTTAGCACCGCGTCTTACTACCTGTTTGGGTTATACGCTTAAGTACTAATTACACTAATGGATTAGGAATTAGGAAGTTTGAGTTTAAAGGAAATGAGCCCGCATTTGCGTGGAGGGAGAGTGGAAAACCATTTAGGAAAAACCGCCCCCAGTTCAACCGACCGAGATTCAAACCTCGATCTCCCCGTCCTTGGTGGTCTAGCTCAACACGGAGACTGGCGCATTAGCCAACTAAGCCATCGAGGCGGGTGGGCAAATATTAAAGTGAGTGTGTAAACTCATTAGTAGGAAGAGGGGAAGGGTTATCAGCACCTATACAGGAGCCCTCTCAGGGTGAACTTCTCATTCTCTCCCCTCTCTTTCTATTTTGTACATTGGTGTCTTAAGTTTTATAGTGCTTGGAATGCTTAGGTGCTTTAAGTTAAGGTGCAACCCGCTTCACAAAATAGCTTCGAAATCTCCAAGCAGGCAACGTTATTAAAGCACTTTTCACACCCATTAATCACAGTTATAATATGCCGGGTTGGCAGACCTGATTGGTGAAAAGTAATAAAAGCATAGTTGCCAAAGCTTGGATTCAAGCAAATATAAATTAAGATTTATATTTTTATCAAAACCTTTTTGGCCAAAATAATTGAAATATTGTTTGAGTAGACATGTTAAACTTAATTTACTACAGATAATAATTAGAACAATTCTCTAAGAATAGTCACAGATATTAAATTTTAACATAAACCTTTCAGATGAGTTGAAAAAAATCTTGTTCAAATACCACTATGCCTGATGAAAGACATAAAATAACTGTTGAGATTAACATGTTTAGAAAAACAAACAAGCATATCTACCAAAGCAAGGTTTGATCTATTTTGGCCAAAAGTGTTTTACTATAAAAACTTTAAAAAATACAACCTTAACTAACCTTAACCTAACTAATCTTGAATCCAAAATGATGAAAAGTAACTAAAAAATTAAGCCTGCCTATAAAAAAAACTGTTTCTCAGACCAGATAGGATCAAGAACAGAATGTATGTACACATGAGCATTGTCTGTGATTTAACAAAAATAAAATATGCCATGTCATCAAAATCTGGACCCTGATTAGTTAATTATTAGTGTTATTTTAGGGGTAAATTTAACACACTCCAACCCCATTAACCTTGTACATCGTTCAAAGTAAGTGGTTTGATCCCAGTAGGCCCCTTCAACCCTAACATTAATTGGATTGTACACAACTGGTGTCACCGCAACCTCCCGCCCACAAAATAACGAGGTGAGTGGTTTCGAATAAAATGCATCCACATTAGTAAAACATTTAAAAAATGGATCCACAGCTTACACAGACCTGCGCGCCAGCCATGTTGTGTCATTAGCATTCAGCGCATGGTAGCAGCAGTCAGCGCATGGTTCTATTAATGTGAATCAAACAACGGTCTTACAAGGCAACTCATATGGGAATGACCTGTTTGAGATTGTCCGCTGCGCAACACAGCTGGTGCACATTCGACGCAGGGACCGCCGAGCGTGAATCCCACTTTATTACTCGTGGACCCCTAAATATTCTAAAATATGTTCGTGGCCCCCTTAGTTTTTACTAACATATTAATCATTAAGATTAATTCTAAAATAGTGGCTTTATTTATTGACTATAATAACAAACAAATAAAAAAAACTAAATTAACTTACATAAATGTATTTAATGGGACCTCTGCTGTTGAACACTTTCTACTAATTTGTATATTCTTGTTTCAATTGTATTACTAAATGCTATTTGCATGCAGTAGAAAATCCATTTTCACATAATTAAGTAGAAACAAAGGACAGCAAATTTTGAATGGCGATGGTAAACAGATGGGGAATATTTGTACTATCCGTGATTTCTATTATCCGTGCTTCCCCTGCCCACCATTACCCCGGAAAATAGAGTCTACTCCACTTATATGCTTACGATCATCAAATTCTGTCTTCCATGACGTAAAATTTAAGATAATTGACTTCAGTAATAAGCAAATAATATTTTGATTGAAGTTTTCGAGGCCCCCCCCTGATGGCTGCGGCCCCTGGGTTAAGAAGCGCTGCTCTATAGCACCCAACCAAAATAATAACCTTGATCTTCCCATCCGCAGAAATCCAGTCTATTTCAAACCTGACAACAGTGACCATGTGACCACTAGTGGAGGTCCATATAGTTATAATACTACACAATCATGACCAAAATGTTGTAAGTTGAAAAGTATTTTAAAGGGAGGAATAGGTGCTTTTAATTTTTTAACATTACTTATGCTTTCTTACCAAGATCTTGTTTGATGGTCAACTGTAAACCTTATATTGTTATTCTTCTTTAATAATAAACTATCAAACAATTTAGAGATATTAGCAAATATAAGTAGATAAACTAATATTATCATACAGATAGCAGCTAAGGGGCTTAGACAGGCACTCAACAACGCTGATAATCAGCTTCGTAACTGCCTAACTATTTGATATTTACAAAAATGTACTTCGGATAAAATATACAATGTGTGTTTGATTAAGTACAGTAATCGCTATGGTATATAATGTTTACGATGACTTTGGTCTTTTATGAAAAGTGAAAAATTACCTAAAACTAAAACTGCAATGTTCGAATCATCTTCTAGGATTCGAGATTTAAAAGAATCACCAAAGAATATGTCAAATGTATGCACTCAAAAGAACCAACTGTATCAACTTATATTATTGGGAATAAATAACATTTTAGTTTCTTCCAACTAAAAAAAAAATCACAAAATAATTACAAAACCTATGGTGATACAGATTTATCGTGATATAATTGGTATTTATAGCCCCGCGATTGGGAGCCAATTATGGTGATACGAAATTATCGAGATATAATTGGTATTTATAGCCCATGATCGAGCGCCAATTATTACGTATATTTTACTTAAATAAATACAACTGTTAATGTTGCACACGATTTATTGGAGTGATTTTATCTTCTTATACAATTTTACTTGAAATGCAGGTTATTTTCTGTGTATTCTTTGTATATAAGTTAGTAGTACTGTCGTGATATTACACGTTCTCTAGGTCTATGTCGCCGGCACTCTGTGTTCATACACACACAGCTTATATATGACATGCCCCTTGCCCCTTGGTACCTCTCGTGACCAGTGTCAAAACCAACAAATCGAAAGCGTCCCTGTGACAGGTGTCTTGAAGGCTAGCTTCCTATTGGGTATAGGGAGCTAATATCTCTTGCTTGTTTGGTAAATACTACAGAGTTAAATTTTGAAATAAAAAAATAAGTTTTAAAGGTGCAATCCTTCTACGTTATTTCTGAAAAGCGCATGATTCTCCATGGATGAAGTCTTAAAAGGATAATTTACATACAATTTATTGAAGAAAAATACCTTCATCCATGACTTTTTAAATATATGAGAGGGGTCCCAATCAGTATCATTACAAACCACATAAAAAATAAAATTTCCTAAGCCAAATGACATTCATTTTCTTTAAATCGAATTTATTTTAATATTTATATAATATAAATTTTTTATAGATTCGTGATTCTAAATAAAAATCTAGATTTGGAACGCAAAATAGGATTTGACTTTAAAATCTGTTATGTAAAATTTGGGCTTGTGTGAGCAATTTTTTGTACATTTTTTTTTTCAAGATTTTTACCCATTAGTATGACTGTCTAGCAATGGCTATTATTGAGAAAATTAGATATTGGGTGAATGAGTCAGCGCAAGAGACCATGTTATTTTGCCAAAGGAATTTAAACTGCCCCTTAATTATTATCACCATCATAATCTATGTCATCTAAATCATCATCATAGTGATTTTTATGTTATCATTGTGTCTTACTACCGGTTCAGGTTACACAAATATATCATAATTACTCTAAAGACTAATGAGGTAGGGATGAGGAAGGAAAAATATTATAGATAATATACCCGCATTTGCGTGGAAGGATAGTGGGAAATAATGCTAGGAAAACAACCTTCAATAAACATGGCCGAGATTCAAAATCCAGTCACGCCTTAAGATTGTTTGGCCAGCGATGTGGGTCTACCCATTATAAAGAAGAACCCTCTTTGAGAGTTGTCTATTAAAGGAATTATTATTGTATATAAAATATTATTTGTAGTAATCAAAGTTAAGGACTGGCACATAAAAAGTCTAGAATTTAATGTTTCATTTAGCTCCAAATATAATACATTAATTTCAATTAGTTAATAAATAAACTGCATATAGTCTTAACTGATAGTAAGATGCAGTGCTAAAATAAATAAAGAAACTTAACATTTTCAAAACTGCAGTGAAATAAAATAACGTACATTTTTCAAATGTTATCTTTATGATAATTCTAGCATTTACTGGAAATTGTTATCTAATTTATGATCCAGGGAATGTGAGATATATACTGATAAGATAAGATGTGTTTGTAATGGCACTTATATAAAACAATCAAGCATTAAGCTTGCTTTCAACAAACTAACCAATAGATATATAGGAAAACATTTGCTTTTTAAATCAGCTTTTTTATGTAGATTTTAAATATTTATGGAATCATATTGAAATATTCATATTTTCAAATCAAGAAAGTAGAGCTGATTCAGTTCTTGACACTTTGTGCAACTTATTTTTATTCCATACATACAATGAAATGTAGAGGGGCTTTGAATACTAATTTAAAGTCAAAGGTAGAACATATATGCATACATATATATCTAAGCACGCCGTACCCTTATGGAGAAGGCAAGAAACTGTGAACATAGCTCAAAAAACAACAAATCCTTACTTAATCCATCCTCCCTCACTTTTTCCACACTTCTCTATCCTTGCATTCTCCCTTTGCTTCAACAACATCCATACAAGTCATACATGCTCTTTTATTCTTAAAACTCTTAATGTTTCTATCTTTCACACATTAATCTACAACATTTAGCCACGTCTTACGCGGCCTACCTCTTTCTTTTGATCCACACACTATACCTTCATATGCATGTTTCATCACTCGATCCACACTCATCCTATCAAAATGCCCAAACCAAAGTAAGACACTTATTTCAGATTGAACTATTGGATTCCCTTCCAAACCACCCTCCTTCAGCACCCATTCACTACTGACTGTTCCTTTATAACTTTTACGACATAGATTTTTTAAATATCTCATACCAACCTCATTCACCTTGCTCTTGTGTTTCTCCTGACAAACCCACATTTCCCATCCATACAACAATGTTGGTGTTAACACACGTTTATTAACGGCCATCTTTGCCTCTTTCAATATTACTTCATTCTTTGCAATAGTCCACATACATCTTACTACTCTCTTGAGGTGCATTCACCTGTCAGTCGATTTCACCATCTATCCATCCATTTTTACAAAACATTCTGACCGGATACACAAAATCATTCCCGTGTTCTAGCAGTTTTCCATTTATACTAAGTTGACAATCATTTCCTGATCCATCCTTATCAAAAACTATCACCTTAGTTTTGGAGACAGTTAAAAGCAGATCCATTCTGCCGGTCGCCACATTCAAACAATTTAATCCCTTCTGCAAGTAGCTTTCAATCTCAGCCATTAATACGACATCATCTGCATATAACAGCACTCTTAAATTCACATTGTCCAATTTGTAAACCAACTACGTCCTCACAAACACCCCTCATACACTTATCCATGGGTGTATTCAACAATATTGTTATTATTTAGTTGAATTTAATCAAATAAATAAAAAGCAGTTAGATTTTTTTTAAAAAGCACTAAAATTTTCCAGAACATTTTATTTTAGTGAAATTAACAAGTCCCTAAACAACGTTAAGAATGTTTTGGCACTAATTATTGACTTTGAAGATCTGTTTGATACACTGGAAATTAATATATTACTGAACACGTTGGAAACGATTGGAATTGGTGGGGCTTAGAGCTTATCCTACAATCATATTTTTTTAGGTAAACAAACATACTTTTTTAGCACACAAAAAAGTGAAACAAAGAACTGCTGAACATTGAAGTGGGGATCAGAAGCTGGAGGAAGGGAAACATTTCAAATATTTAGGAAGTATAATTGCAATAGACACACGGTGTACACGGGAGATATTTTTAAAAGTAGCAATGTTCAAGGATGCTTTCAGCAAGACTAAGTGACTAAAAAACAGAACCTGGAAATGAGTAAGAACCTGGTGAAGTGTTATATTTGGAGCATCACATTGTAAGGAGTTGAAACAAGGACCCTGAAGAAAAAAGGATAAGAAATATGTGAAGAGATTTGAGGTATAATGCTGGAGAGAAGAGAGTGAGCAATAAATGTAACTCAGCGATCACCTCAAACAAGGAGATAAGATGGTGACCAGGAATGTAACTAAGGGATCACCTCAAACAAGGAGATAAGATGGTGACTAGGAATGTAACTCAGGGATCACCTCAAACAAGGAGATAAGATGGTGACTAGGAATTTAACTCAGGGATCACCTCAAACAAGGAGATAAGATGGTGACCAGGAATGTAACTCAGGGATTCACCTCAAACAAGGAGATAAGATGGTGACTAGGAATTTAACTCAGGGATCACCTTAAACAAGAAGATAAGATGGTGACCAGGAATTTAACTCAGGGATCACCTCAAACAAGGAGATAAGATAAAATTGTAGGCTGTATAAAGGAAGCTGCTGATAAGACATGCTGGACGACTGAATTCGGAATAGGCAACAGACCTGTCGAATAAAGGCAACAAACCTGTCAAATAAAGGCAATGGTCTGTCGAATAAAAGCAACGGACCTGTCGAATAAAGAACACCTATTAAAATAAACCAGTTATTTAGGTCGACAAAATCTGACTTGGTGAATTTGATTTATTTGAATAAAAGATTGTTCCTCTTATAAATAAAAATTAAAATCAATGTTTCCATTTGATTGCCTTTATATAATATTTAATTATTGTTCTTGACCTTCCTATGAATTGCTGCACAGATAATGGACATATTGGAACACTTTTTTTTATGTTTAAGAAAAAGTGTGTCTTTAAGGTTCATACTTTATATTATTTTTATAGCTATCAAGGTGAGATGGAAATGATTAAGAGTTAATTAAGTTAGTAATTTTGCAGTTAAAAAAAACCATTTATTTTATTTATTTTTTTGCCGAGCAAATAAAATGTTGCTTCAAGAAACTTTAATATAAATTACGAGAAAAAGGCTTGTTAAAATTTAGTGATGCCTATTAATGATATTCAAACAATTTTGATATTGCAATATGATTATGAAGATGAAAATCAAACTAAAACGTGTCTACTAAAGAAATTTTTTATTTATTTTTGTGAAAGAAGTGTTTTTTTTTATGTTTTGTTATAAAAACTAAAAGTGGACCTCAACTTGTGTTCCTTTTAATTTGACCTAAACTGAAAATAGTTTCTTCACGAGGAAGTATTCCTAATGACAGTAAATGTGTCTCACCTCTTCTAGAAGCCGGGTCACTGCTTCTATGTCATTGTAGGTCTTGGTCATTTGGCTCACCCGGTTGCTGCATAGAACTGGAAACAAAAGAAACAAATGACAGTCAAGGTGTTACAGATTACGACCAAATTAAAATAGGAAAACAATTTAAAAGTTCATGACCAATAAAGACATATTGATGACTTGCTGCAAGAACTGACATTTCATTTAATAAAGGTTTAAGAATTTGTTTCAGTTGTATTTATAATTTGTTTTTAAATGTAAATTTTACCATGTGGCTACTTTTAAGTCATTTCTGAAAACATAAATACAGTGAACTCTTTTCGGTGGCGTAGTTGGCTAATGCGCTGGTATCGAGTAGAGCCAGACTGCCGAGGACGGGGAGATAGTTTCGAATCTCTAGTGGGTTGAACGGGGGGGAGGGGGTGTTTCAACAGTTTTCCACTCTCCCTCCACGCAAATGTGGGTTAACTTCCTCTAAATATAAGCTTCCCAATTCCTAATCCATTAGCGTAATTAATAAATAAGCGTATAACCTGAACGGGTAGTAAGACGCCGTGCTAAATAAGTAAATTCTAAATTATTATCCATGCAGGCTTAAACCGATTTGCCGCTTATTTATGCATCCAATCGGGATATTTCAATTTTCAGCTATTTGTGGAATATGCTCTCAAACAAATTGACGAGTTCCGAAGGGCAACTCTTTACCTCGCAGTCTATCAAACATAAACTATTTTTCTAAAGAAATGTATTTGTCGAGGAAATGCTAATTTCAGATGTAGTGTGGAGATAAAATGCACTATTAAATTAGATTATCTATAACATTTTAGAAAAAATTCTGAGGTTGAGAGTAAGGAGCATTATTTAATATAAGATGTAGGACTGTTTTTTATTACAAAATTGCTAAGTAAAAGTAGTGATAGTTTAAATAAAATTAATTAATGTAATTTGAAACCTAATGTTGGAATGAACATGTTTTACTAATAATTATAATTGTTTTACATACAAAAAAAACCAACTAAGTGTAAACATATATTACTTGTATAGTTGAATGTTTACACTTGATTATTTTTTTTAACACTTATAATTGAAGTGTGTGGCCAAATAAGGGTCTATGTTACAATTGGTAAGTTTTGAGAAAATACATTTTCTAACTTTTGAGAGTAACAATCATCTGTGGCATCCAAGCAGGTTTCATGGACCCTTTTTCCACAGTACTATGAAAACACTTTCGTGCAAAAATTATTCCACCTGAAAATATTGTCTTCTGATAAATAATATAAAATAGGCACATTCAGAGTGCTAGGTTTGCTTGACTGAACGAGGCCAGCATGAAGACAAGGTCATGCCGTTCTTTCACATTATAAATAATCTTTAATATTTAACACAATACTATATTATGGTTGTATTTTAACATCAGAAAATGAAAATATATGGTACACTAATGCTAATAAAGGAAACATCCTGGAAAAATATGACATAGTCTGCTCGGGGCACACAACGTGACTACTGCACATAAAGCTTGTTCAGCGTAGGAATTGTTTTCTGAAAGGCCTTTTTCCTTACCAGAAATATATTATATAGTATGATATTGGTAGGAGAAAAGACCTTTAAGAGAGTAATTCCTACTGTGAATGGAGTATAGACCTTAATTCCAGAGCAAATTCAAGCTGCGCTCTGAAGACAAACACTGGTTTGTGCTGCCATCTCAAGGAAAATAATACAACTACCTTATTGGGTGGGAAGAGGACTTTATGTATATCTCGGTTTTTGCACCAAAAACTCAACATATGTTTAAATGTAGCAAAGACCATTATTCGGCCACATGCTTCAATTATTAATCAAACATGTTCATTCCAATATTAGGTTTCAAATTACCTTAATTAGTTTTATTTAAACTATCACTACTTTGACTTAACAGTTTTGTAATAAAAAACAAATTCTTATATCTTATATTATCTTTGTTTATTCTAATATCTTTGCAACTCCCCATTTCACTAACCAGACCAACCTAGTGTCTAAATTTGGAAACAGAGATCCCGCCATCTTTTTTTTTAAAAAAACACAAAACATCATGTAGGATTATTTCAAAATTACATCATCAGTGGCTAATGTAAATTTGACTTAAAAATATAATAAATTTGATCCAAACAATGTGTTTTTTTATAATCTTCCATCTTATAGTGAACTCAAGAATTGCCCCAGAATAGTGGGAACAAAGAGGGCCAACCTTGCATTGTGGGTAAGACAATGTCAGCCTGACGAACCATGAAACAGAGCTCAGTGAATCGCAACCAAGTTTCTGGGGCACTCTCGTATAAAACAAAAAAAAAAGCATTACATAACAATATTTCCTGTTTGTTCATGAGGTAAATTCACTGATGAGGGCTCTTTAATTTGGTTGGATAAACAGCTTAGAATATCCAAACATAATTCTTTGAGGCCAACATTGATTCACATTTTACTACCTATATATTTTGTGTTTTTATAGGCATTGATAATACAGGGTGTCCAGCAAAACAATATTTTTAAATTTCCTGACTTTTCCAGGTTTTCCAAATCAAATTTACTTTTTTCCACTATATATCAATATTAAGTATATTATGAAAAAAAAATTTAAATCACAGATTAATATAGATTTTTTTCCTAAATACATACACATTCTGAAATTGTTTCACTCAATAAAGGGACCAAACTATTTCTACCTCCGGGGAAATGGACTATTTTATATTAAACATAAGATTTCAGTAAAATCGTGTTGAGCCATTAAAAGGTTGCCTCAAGCAAGAACGATTTAAAATAGTTGTGAGACAGAGTCATTCTTAGTTCCTTATACTTAAAATGTAGGCCTAATCAAATTTCACCCATGTGAATAACCATGACTCAACTTTGACAGAAGGGTGGAAAGACACAAAACTCACTTGTTGACCCTTAGAAGTGATATTAGTCTGCTCAACAGGGACAATGGTGTAAAAGTGATTCCAGGTATGGACTAACCGGAAAAAAAGTGTTAGTTTGATCACTGTGAATCAAAATACGAGACTTTTTATAGATAAAATGTAAAAATTTCCTGACTTTTTCATGACTTTTCCCTGACCAAGCAAATTCCCTGTTTGCCAGGTTTTACAGGTCATTGGACACCCTGTAATATCTATCAAAAGTGACAGCTACAAATAACATGACTTGATGTATGAATATATTAAAATTGTTTTAGTAATTACCAGATACTGTTCTTCCAACACTAATCAGGGTATAATTAGATCCAATAGCCTAGCAATATTATATCTGTTTGAAAATATAACACACATAAATTGAAAGATAAGGTAATATTTTTATTTAATTCTTTTAAAAAAAAGTGTTTTTGTTTTTGCATCACTTAGTATTTTTCCCTCAAAAATTTAAAGTATCCCGCGACTAACCTTTTTGGAACCCATTTAGTTTTGACATTAAACATTCCCATGTTTTTTGCTGGTCGATGATTTCCACCTATAAATGATTTTTACCAATGAAGCTAGACACACCAATAAATTAATATTTTAATTTTAAAAATAGTATATTTTTAAGTTTGATGTGTGTAAATGAATACAATATGTTTGAATAGATATTCTTCATATATAGTTATTGGATGAATCTGAAAAAAAAAAATCACCCTTGTTTAAACAACAGAGCATCATGATTTACAGAAAATGTTATTTTTCCTTCTCGATGTTACATCATCCAAACTACCATCAATTTATTCCCCATGATGAGCATCCCTATTTGGCATATGCTAACGCAATCCCTTGAAATTCATCCCTTTATATATGTTGTAAAAAACAAACACTTCAATGCTGCCATAAAGATCAATGAAGCACTATATATTCTGTCGCATATTTATTCAGAGCATGAATAATCACCATCAAAAAAAGAGGTTTTCGCCGTTTATGGTCGGTAGCCCAACATCGCACAAAAGGTTTCAAAATAAATTGTACCAGCCCTTTACAAGCATAAGAATCTCATCTAATAAATACCAACACGAAACTTAAAACAATTTTTTTTAAATCACAGTTTTACTACCTGTTCAGGTTATATGCATACATGATAATTATTATAATTAGGTAGGGATAAGTAAGGAAACATTTTAGAGGTAATCTACCCAAATTTGCGTGGCAAGGAGACTTGAGAAACCATTTAGCAAAAACTACCCTCTGTAGATCCAACCGGGATTCAAACCCCGATCTCACCGTCATCAGCAGGCCAGTCCAACACATGGATGACGCCGCTGAAGCAGGTCTTGACACTAATAATCCCCCCCCCCTTTTCCCCTAACCCTTTACAACCCTCAAAGACAAAGAGGTTGGTGATGTAATAAGTTCAATATGTATTTGGATTCTTCAGTTTCACAATTTGGAACATAGGTTTCGTACTCTGGTTTTGAGGGCTAAAGGAAAGGGACGGAGTTAGGGCCAGCATTTTTTTTTTAAAAAAGAACCAAACCGACAATCCCTGGGGTGAGAGTGTAAGGAATAAGAGAAAGGGCCAGTGTTTTTAGTTTTATATCAAAACTTTTTTTAACAGAATAGATAAAATATTTATACGATTGAAAGATATAGTTTAATTTTCTTCACACGGTGATATCAACAGTTGTTGAATATCTGTCATGAGCATAGCAACATTGGATGAGAAACTTTTTAAATGAAGATCAAAAGTTTTCATTAAATTCCAGGACACCATTGAGAGATATTCAACAACTGTTGACATCATCATTTGAATAAAATTAAACTCTTGTTTCTACTGGAGCAATATTTTATTAATTTTGACCAAAAAAAAGTTTTGATATAGAAACTGCAAAAACATTGACCTTTTTACCGCATCCACTGCACTCCCACCTTAACGTCACTACTGAAAAAGTTACTAAATGTATTCCTGAACAGTTGGCAACCCGAGTGCCCACACGACAAGACATCGCTCACCTGTCTCGGGCCGCGGGGGTGCAAGGACCGCCCTGTTGGGGGTGGCACGAGGTGTCGAAGGAGAAGCGTCCTGCCGGAAGAAGGACGCCGGTCTCGGGGGCCTGTTCAGATGGAGATGGGGCACCAACAGACGCGACATGCTATCGATCTTTCCTCGCGACTGCGACCGCGACTCTCGCGTCACTCACTACCTCACCCCTTCTTCGCGCAAGCTACCACCGCGTGACTTCCACCCCCTCCCCCTCTTGACAGACCGGCGCATTGCGTCGCGACGCGTCCAGAGAAGCTTAAGGTGGGGGGTGTAGGAAACGCGAGTAAGGACCAATGTTTTTGCAGTTTTTAGTAGCAAATATTTCTTAAAAATAAATTCAATAATTATTTATAAGAAACACAAAGCTTAGTTTTCTACACATGGTGATTATATAGTTGTTGACTCTCTATGATGGCTGCACGGTCAAAAACGCTACTCTCACAGTAGACTAGACTGCCGAAGACGGGGGAGATCCAGGTTCGAATCTCTGTCGGGTGAACCAGGATTGACATAAGTGAAGAACAGCAGCCAACCAATCGCAAGATTGACCTAATGATGATATAATGTTGCCATCTCTAAAGAAGACTCTTATCAGTTCAAATTATTGCTTGCAAGGGAGTAGTCGCGGTGGGGG
>CABFWO010007356.1:0-25753 GCA_902155825.1 Timema genevievae | reverse complement strand
TCAAAATTCATCAAAATCTCGAGTTCGAATTTTTTGACGATCACCATACTTTCTCTACCTGTAAGATAGAGAGAAAGTAAAAAAGATTCAGTAACAATAGGTTAAAACTTGCTAATAAAACAAATATGAATATTAAAGTTTGCAAAATGAATTTACTAATTACATTTAGTAAATACCAATGCACCTGCCCTACATTGTAGGGAACATATGACAAGCATAAGCCATATTGTTAAACAGCTCCGTGACATTAGAGGGGTCTAGCCAGCTAGGGCCAACATATTGTGGCATCCTCAGAAGTAAAGTTGGCCCCTTTCATTAATCAAAGTACGCTTCCCGCAGTATTACCCTTAACACGATCCGTAAAGAAATTTGATAGGTAACTACTTTTATCTAAGCGAGGGGTCTTCAACCCGTAGACCACCGTATCATTTTTTGCGGCTCATGAAAAATTTAGAATTATTTTAAAAGAAAAAATGACAAATACAGATTTATATTTTACATCATTAAATAATAAAATAAATACGTATTTTAAGTTATTTTGTAAACTATTATTGCTTTAAATACATGAAGAAAAATATTACATTTCTATACGAATTTACCCTGAACCGGCAAATGACTACACCAGTAGACAAAGTAGAGAATTTAATTTCGGGTGCATTCGGACATAGTCGGGAGTGTTCGCATTGGCTCATCACCTTTGAGAAATTCGGGACGCCAAAAGAAAAATAATATAAGTGTTCAATCCTATTATTGTCAGTACAGTTTTGCGGCCTGCGAGCCAACAAGAGACTGAAACTTGGCCCTTGAACCTTAAAATGTTGAAGACCCCTGAATAAGCTAAAACGTTAGTGACAAGCACCCTTAATTATCAAAAAAGGCACCTTTGGCATCCGTCTAGATCTGTTAATAAGCCAGTGTATATATGTTTGTTACCTGTAGTTGAGAGCCTCTCGTATGTCGTAGTCTTCGAGAGGCACTACGGGTCTACCTCTGCTAGCATTGGCCAACCGGTCGCAAGAAGAGTTGTCTACAGCAGCCAGTAACGTCGCGTCTGTGGAGAACGTGGCGTTCAGGATGGCGATGTGAGCTTGTAGGTGTCTGCAAGTGAGTCTCAGACTGGTGTCTTGGCATCCTCGTTCCTCCACCGGCTCTGTGAGAACAAAACCTCATATCAACACACTTTCACACGTTTATACTAGGTGCTGCTGTGTGTTTAGGTGCAGGTGTCTGTAAGTGAGTCTCAGACTGGTGTCTTGGCATCCTCGTTCCTCCACCGGCTCTGCGAGAACAAAACCTCTTATCAACACACTTTCATATGTTTATACTAGGTGCTGCTGTATGTTTAGGCGCAGGTGCCTACAGGTGTGTTCAGGTGGTTGAGGGTGTAATCAGATGACTTAGGATGTAATCAGGTGCCTGAAGATTATTTAAGGTGTCTAATGGTGATTTCAGGTGCCTAAATGTATAATCAAGTGACTGAGGATGTAATCAGGTGCCTGAAGGTGAGTTCAAGTGCCTGAATGTATTGTCAGGTACCTGAAGGCGTGTTTAAGTGACTGAATGTATTTTCAGGTGCCCGAAGGTGATTTCAGGTGATTTTAGGTGATTTAAGGTGCCTGAAGGGGATTTCAGGTGCCTGAAGGTGAGTTTTGACATATTCACCCCTTTATCAGCTTCTTACATACATTGAACTGTTAGGCCTACTGTACATACAAATTCAGAGAGTAATTTATCTAACGCAACATAGAATAAAAATGTATTCTAAACTTATTTGTGAATTGACTTGAGGAGTTTGTATTAATATTTAGGTAAAAATTATCGAAATAAAAAACTAATGTTATTTAATGAAGAACGCAATGTTCCGTAAGCAATTTGGTATATTCTCTAAAATTGTATATTTTTATGGTAAAAATGTTTATGGAATATAACGTTACCCGCTATTATGCATAACTACTATTAAACTAAATAATGGCCTGGTGCACCGCACAGACTTTCTTTCTTTTATAGTCTCGTATTAAATTAGGGACTTTTATTAAAATCATGTAAGATTCGCGAAACGAAATAAAATACAATGTTGCATAAACCATAAAAGTAATTTTCATGTAAAAATGAGAGTTACCATTTTGTTTGTTATGTTTAAAATGACCTAGTTTATACAAAATGTAATCAAAATTGTAAGAATGTGTTTTGAGGAAATTGATTATTTCTCTTTTTTACCTTTCAGTAAACTACCCCTAATTTTAGGGTTGGATATCTAGTTCCAAAAATTCATCGGGGGAACCTTATGAAAATTGTATATAAAAAGTTTTAGCCCAATCGATTATATAAACAGACGGCATAGCGAGAACCAGTTTTTCGGTTTCAGGGTGTCATGAAACACCGATAACCGAAATTTATCAAAATCTTTAGTTTTATTATTTTGACGATCACAATACTTCTTTCTCCGAGGGGTCGGGAGAAAGTAAAAAGTGAAGGATCCTTATCTATAGCAACCAAAATACAACATTGGTATTATGTAGTGTTTTTTTTCCACTACGCCTTATTGTCCGTTGAGGCTATACACATATGCATATACATTGTAATAATTACGCTAACGGGTTAGATACGAGGAAGATTAAGTTTAGAGTAAATGTACCAACAATTGCATGGAGGTAGAGTGGAAAACTATTTAGTATTTAAAAACTACCGGAATTTGAATATCAATCTGGTTTTATTATTTTATTTATCAATGTTACACAAAAACTAGTTACCTTTGTTTGCACTCAACAAACAATTAATTGGTGTTGTTAGCTCACGATCCACAATTAAATAGTGTAATTAATTAGTTAACATAAAATTACTGTATTTAGATCACATTTAGCAATTAATTAGTGAGCTCGGCCCATAATCAACAATAAATTAATGTCACTAGCTTAAATCCATCAATGAATTAGTATTTTTGGCCCTTATTTATCAACGAGTTAATGTAAGTTAACATTTAGCCATGAAATACGATCCCTAACTCACCCTTAACAATGAAATTATTATTCACAGCACAGACTTAGGTTTTCTCAAATTAGAGTTCATTCAACAATTAACTAAACCCTCTTACTCTAACTCAACAATTAATATTGCTCTCCTTCCCTCAGATTAAAATATAAACTTAAATAAACAACTAAAGAATTGACTAACGCTCCTTTAAGTACATTCAACAATGAAATTGGTCTAGCTCACTAATAATTCAGCATTGGATTAGTGTTCTTGTCCAACACTCTAGCTCAGTCGGTAGAATGTTTGCCTATTGAGCTGAGGATTTCGGGTTCGATTCCTGATATGGCCGAAAAATTTATCATTGAGGAATTTGAGTTTCCCCTTTCACAGTGGTGAAATTAACGGCAGGGAGCTGAGTATAGTATATGTTCTAAATTAAGTTAGTTTATTAGTCGTGGGTTGATAGAATCAGTTGGTTCTGAAAGTGCACGTTAAATATCTCAAATAAATAACTAGAATTTATTAGTGTCCTCAATTCATATTTATTTATGAAATAGTGTTATTTAGTCATATTTTAGCAATTATTAATTAATCCTCTACACTTCCATTGAAACAGTGAATATGTCTTCTGCACTGCCATTCAACTCCTTTTGTTTGTTTTCTTTCATGCAACAATGAATTAGTACTCTACACTAACAGTCAACCATAATTTGTTGTTCTCAATCTATCAATGCATTAGTGTTATTGACTTATATTCAACAAAGAACTAAGACTAATACTAAAAATTTGAGTATTAGTTTAGTTCTTTGTGTAATGTAAGTTATTAACACTATATCAGGATGAGTATCAAATACATTTAAAAATGGATTACTACTATTCACTCGCACTCAAATATGTATTTAAATCTTTATCTAGGCTCATTGTTTCATCAGAATCCTTTACTCGCATACAATAATGAATTGTTGTGTTTCATCCCCATTCATTTATTACTGTACTTCACTTAGCCTAAATACAATCATCATAATAGTAATTAACTAATATCCAATAACTATCTGACGTACACAACATTGTCCGTCGTAACGCTTTTATTTGCTTCAGACAGAAGAAAATCGTTCATTTAGTTCCTTCCGACCTAGTTTTTAATTAATTAATAAGATCCAAATTTTAAATTCCGGTTTTAAAGTGCACATGTTTGAGCTATTAATTTTAAAATTTCAGACCTCTGCTTGAGATGGGTGTCGCGCAATGGTCATCATGATAGACACACAAACTCTTCATATTTTTACAAATATAAATAAATGTCAATGTGACCCCATCACTCTCCTCATAGACCTGCGATAGTGGACACATTTATAACTTCAGCTTCTCCAGGGGAAGTTGAAATCAAGTTGTCTTTTGCGTTCCTTTTTTTGTTACTATTTTTAAGATTCAATTAAAGGCGTAACTTATATTGTAGGAATAGTTAATTAGTTTTAAATCGATGTCAAATAAATGCTTCTGAATTTTCCCAAACATTGATTGTCAATTAAATTAATTGTTTCTAACAGTTTGTCAATGGACTGATAGCAAAGACATCTATCTATATTTAATCTCACCTGTGTTGAAGATTCCTAGATTTTGGTTTTCCATCCCCTCATATGAAACAATAACTTGACCTAATTAATTATAAATGTATGAATATGTATAGACATACTGAAAAAATACACCAAATATGTTCAAAACGGCTTCTTAACTAAAAACAATCAAACAATTGTGACAATGGGTCAAGTGTACATATTGTATCTCTTGGAAAAATTGTTTATAGTTACAAAATCCTTCAAAAAAGCGTTAAAAATCATAATAAACACATTGGAAATATTGGTTTCTTGGATTACACAATATTTACCTAACTATAAAGCCGAGTAAAATACCTCATTCGCATTTCACTATGTTACTTAACATTTTGATACGTTATACTTCAGTAACAGCGTTTCAGAAAAATCACCAAAAAGAAGTATAGCTTATTAACAATCCCAACCTAATTTAACCTTTAATTGTTTGATAAATTAAAGGCTAGGATTGTTAGCTGTGGTTAGTTTAAAATTCATAACATATACAATCGTAATAATTATTATAATCATAAATAAGTTAATATATTATGTATTTTAGTTTTTAAGTTACCCCACTGCAAAGTGAATTATGAAAGACATTTGATGGCAGAGCAATATTTTGTTTTATGGGTGAGTTTAATGATTGTCTAAATGCAATAAACCAATAATCATACCATTTACTATACTGTGCAAATTAATTGGGACAAGCTTTTTTTTTCTCAGAATTGTAATGTGATTGACAGTTGATGTCCTAAACTGACTTAAACCGGTTTTATCTGCCTTGAGGTGGTGTGACTGTTAGAAATTGAAAATAAGAATGTGGTTTGACTGGTTTTAAAATGGAAATAGTCACTTCAGCTTCAGTTGTGAGCTTTTGTGTGTGACAGGTGGATGTTAGTTTTCTCTCTCTATGAGATATGTGTTGCTTTCGTGTATTTAAAAATGGATATTACTTCAAGGAAGCGTGCAAAAATAATTGCTCTTAAGGATCACACTTCTATGACAGTGAGATCTATCGCTTCTATAGTTGGTGTAGACAGATCAAGTGTATCAAGAATTCTTACGAGATACAATGCATCTGGAGCATCGTCTCCGAAAAGGAGAGGTAAATGTGGAAGAAAACGAAAAACAACTCCACGAACCGATACAATTCTAATCAGAAATAGTAAAATGAATCCAACAAAAACAAGCACAGACCTTCAAAGAGATTTATTGGCTAGTGGTTTTGATGTTAGTGATTCAACTGTACACCGTAGGCTTCTGGAAGCTGGCCGGAAGGCAAGAAAACCAACGAAAAAACAATATTTGAATTCTAAAATGAAGATAAAACGTTTAGCATGGGCCGAAAAAATAAATCATGGACTGCTGACAACTGAACAAAGGTAATTTTCAGTGATGAAACTCATTTATTTGTGCAGGGTTACAAAGCAAATGTCGTTAGACAAAGAAACTGTGAACCCTTAAGACCTGAGCATGACCAACAAACTGTAAAACATCCTCTGAAACAGAAGTTTTGGGTTATTTCACAGCAAATGGCACTGGAAGCTTAGTTCCTGTTCAAGGTATGATGAATTCATCCAAGTATATAGAAATATTACAATGTAAGATTGTTCCATTCTTGCAAACTTTTGACGGGACATTTCAACATGACTCGGCCCCATGTAACAATTCAAAATTGGTCAAGACTTTTATGCTGGAAAATACAATTAATTTGCTTGATTGGCCTGGAAATTCATCAGACTTAAATACAATAGAGAACTTGTGGAATATTTTGAGGAGACGTTTAGGTAAAATGAACTGTAAAAACAAAGAACTCATGATAACTAATGCTTTAAAAGTGTGGTTCCACGATGATGAAGTCAAAAAAAGGGCACTAAATTAGTGTAATCGATGCCAAAACGAATTCAAGAGGTAATTTCTGCTAAAGAAAGACATACTTCATACTAATACAGGTATTTATCAGTGTATATAAAGGCATAGTTTTTTAAAAATAGTGATTTTTTACTTTGTCCCAATTAATTTGTACAGTATAATATATAAAGTATTTGAATGTGTTTATTATTATTAAAAATGCTCTTGGACAGTATTTATGTTGTTGACAATCCTTTTTCAGAAATGACAGAAAGCTTTCTAATCACGTAACAATAACTAGTCTAACAATAGACCTGTCCCCAGACAAATCTTGATTGTTTATCCAGACACACTCACCTATGTAACAGCCCACATAACGGGCGGTTACCACGACCAGCACCGAAACCAATGTCCACGTTGACATCCCGCCAAAGTAAACTTTGTAATTATCTCGGCACTACCACGTCTCTCTGAAAAGCCGAGGACACCGTGACTTTGAAAGAGTGTGTCTACCTCGTCTCATTTTACACACACACAAAAACAACCACTTAAGAGGGTATTTCAACAAACAGTTACTACTAACAATGATGTCCTGGCTCCGCTAAGTGTGTTTGTTATGTTGAGCCACTTGCCCCAAATCACGCGACATCGTCCCGACGCTGGGACAGACGCAAGCTACGCTGTTTCTCCGCGCACGCGCCCTTGACTACTTGACGGCTCGCCGGCGCTCGACACACTGACACAATCGCGAGACCCCAACGTTGTTTTCCTCTCAGTTCACCCCTCTTCGCTCCCCTCCAAATCCTTTGCCAACAATTCCACCAACCAAGATCTCCAATGTTTCATCCCCATAGACACAGGGCCACCATTATGTGTTTAAAAACGCGGCTTATAGCATCAATGAATATTAAATGTATTTTTTGGGGGGTGAGGGGGGAGGTCTGGAGGTGAAGCAGCTAACTAGGGTCCCCACAAACGAAGTTTACCTAGGACCCTAGTTATCTGCTTCACCTCCCCCCCATTTAAAAAAATTAATACATGTAATAATCATTAATGCTAGAAGCCGTGTTTGTAAACATATTATGGTTGATTTCTCCCCAACCCTTTGTTCGATTTTTCCCCCCAACGAAGGTGATCTGTGTAAAGGTACAAAGAAAAACTGTGACAAGTTTGAATTAAATCAGTCAATGCATTCAAAGGTTATCGTGAGACATATCCAACACAGACAGACGAATGCAAATCGGTGGAGTTAAAACGGAGAACTTGCCTCACTTGATAAATTAATCAAACCACAGGATTATGTTTTTTTATTTGTTTTTACACTCTGGTAATATTTGTCGCCTATACAGGGAGCTACTATGTGAGCGTGCGAGCA
Organism: Timema genevievae; assembly: GCA_902155825.1. Lineage (NCBI taxonomy): Eukaryota > Metazoa > Arthropoda > Insecta > Phasmatodea > Timematidae > Timema > Timema genevievae. The sequence continues at coordinate 17,968 of CABFWO010007356.1, read as the reverse complement.
AAAATGTTCCACCCCAACTTGTTTTTTTTTCCCCTTCTGTCACCGTAGCAAGCGTGGGCACCCCAACCCCTCCCCCCCTCAATTTGTTGGGTCCTAATCGGTCGCACCATTTCCACACCCCTAAGGGCAGCTCTATATAGACGAGATAAAAGTTCACTCCTAGGCCACGCAGACCTAGAATAATATCTACCATAGCTAAAGCAACACAAAAAACTATTTTTTAAAAAACAATAGTGTTTTGGTAAAGAGTGTACATCTAGGTGTAAGTCTCTGCAACCCAACAAACTTAACCAATAGTTTTTTTATAAAATCTATTAAAATGTATATATATAATCATAATTTACGGGACGAACCCTAGATAGCTCAGTGGTCAGATCATTTACATACTTAGTCAAAGTTTCAGGGTTCGATTCTCATGTCCAGGTGTCATTTTTCAATTTAAAGAATATGATATTTAAATGCGGCTATAACCGTAATCAGGGATAGAGATTAATGATTTATTCAACCCCTGCATCCAAAACTTGGGAGGTATGGGAGACATACCTCCAACCACCGGATGTAAGAAAACTTTCAAACCACAGTATATTATATACCTCAATAAGCTCTTTCGAAGGTTTTTTGAAAAGTAATTATTGTGGACGTGGGCTTAGCATTTCTTAAACGTAAAAAAATATAAAACTAAGCCTAGCCTTGGCTCAAAGAAAATTGTTTTAAACATCCTCTAAAAACCATGTTTAATAGAGTAAAACTTTTTCAAAACTTAATAATTCACTAACTAGCATCAAGATTATTGATTTTAACAAGTGGTTGAAACTTTGTTTTTAAAGGTGCATAAAGTAAAATGACATCATTACTTTACTAACATCGATGTTTTCAATCCTCTCTGCATGTCATTAATTTTCATTTTAGATTGTCATAGTCCACAAAAACTTAAAAAAGTTAGATGAAAAATGTATACAAAATTACATGTTTCAATATTAAAAAAGTATCCATTTAACTTGTCTTAACATTAGTGACTAGACAGAGCAGACTTATTTTGGCGCTGTGCACTAATTTTGATGCTGTCTGCTAGAGCTTCTATATCTCAAATAATTACAGTATTGCCCGGCCTCTTTTGTGCCATCTTTGACCTCAAATATGTTTTTAGTCTCCGTAGAGCAGAGAATGATCGTTCAGCAGTGCATGAACAAACGGATATTGTTATAAGAATTTTTTACTAGTTTCATTAACACAGGAACTATATATTCCTAATGGTGTCTTATTTTAGAAACTCTAGCTACAATGTATTTTAGGCACGAGAGTTTCACACCGTGGGACTTAGCACTATCCAGCATCGGATCACGATTAAGTTTCAAACGTTCAGCATCAAGATTGTCACCATGAAAGTCAGCCACTCTTTGAATCCTTTCCTTTGAAATTACATACTACACACTGCACACAAGATATTCTCAAGTATAGAGTACATACTATGTAATGTAACAAACTAAACACTATGGTATTCGAATTTCGAATGGAAAATTTCTAACTAATTAGGTATTTTTAACTTCATACTTTAAATTCATTCCAAACCACTCGATAGCTTTCATCAACGTACTGTTTTTGACAAACACCTTTTTAGTCAACCTGTAGCTTGCTTCTGAAAAAAAAAACTGAAGATAATAAAGGCAAGGAAGATTATGACAGAAATGGACAGTATTATTAGTATTGGATTAAGCTGTGGCTTATGAGAAGACTTTCTGCCCACGATTGTACTAACACCGACCATCCAAACTACACATGAACATTATCAAAGGGGACGATTTCTACGCTGCCATTGATGTTACAAATTAGTTACTTTTCAATTCATTATGTAATTCATTTAAAAAAATTAGGTAATATTCAGAAATTCTATGTCCCCATTTAATCTGAAAGTAATTATAGATAAATTTTATATTTACAATAAATTAAGCAAAAATGTACAAGTTATGAATAATTTCAACCTCTGCAATGCAGATATACTTTTATGCTCGACCCTTACAAGAGCAGACCCGAAGGGGTCTATTATCCGCCACTGAACTAATTAACAAATATAATATTTAATCCATCACTATAGGAAGTGCTCAAAATGGCCACCTTTGGACCTGGATACAAGGAGTGCAGTGGAATGTATTTTGAAAGAGTGCGGCATTCTAAGATACGACCACTGCAGACTTGCATTCATCAAAAACAAGGTCAAATGATACACATGTTTTTATGCACATTTTTAATTTGTTCTATGTCTCCTGTCCACCACTGAAATAGGTCCCACATGCTATGATACACCCTGTATATATTAAACTATATTATACTAGGCTTAAAGCCCTTATTGGTGGGCACATGGGGTAATGGGTCAACCATGTATGATTTGCTTTGTTGGTGACGGTGGTTAGGGTTAGAATCCCAGCCGTGTTCATTGAGGGTGTTTTTTCCTGAGTGACTGTTAATTTTCCTCCATAAAATGCAGATACATTTCTTCTAAAATGTTGCCCTTCTTTCCCCTACTCCATTAGTGTAATATAAGGATAGCCCTGATGGTTTTGAAAAGGAGTTGTGCGGTAAAAATTAGAATTAATAACGTAAGATCCTATACCTTAGCTCAGTCGGTAGTGTGACTACTGAGCTAAAGGTCCCGGGGTCGATTCCCGGAATGGCCAAAAAGTTATTCATGGGTAAAAGATGGGTTTTCTCTTTCACAGTGATGAATTAACGGTCGGGGGCTGACTGTTGTGTCTGTTCTTTATTTAAGTTAGATTTTAATTCTTGTGTTGATATAGTCAGTCACTTCAGAAGGTGCACGTTAAATAACTCAAATGAATAAAATAAAATAACAGGTTTATATTAGGTCGTATCAAGTCCAATTAAAATATATATTAGATTATATTTGATTAAATTATGTCAATTTAATTATTATTAGTTAGATTAGATTAAATTAAATTATGTTAGGTTAAACTACTCAGGTTAGGTTAAGATAGAGTAGGGGGGATTAATTTGGGTCAAATTAGATTTGTATGGATCGAATTAAGTTATATTTAATAATGTTGGATTAGATTTAATTAGACTTACACCTAATATCATTTATGAGGGAAATGAAGGTCTTATGGAGAGAAACTTTTCTTTGATCTCTCTCAGTCAACTGTTGCCAAATCTCCTTGCCTTCAATTATGTCGGAAAGTGGTGTGCTGAGGTAAGGAGGAGCTACTGGCAACCTCGACTAACCAGAGTTGAGAAACTTTTCTTATATTTGAGGGAAGATTGACCACACAAAAACGAGAGAGTGACAAAGCTGTTTCCCAATAGTAGCCATGCGATGGTATCCAGTGTAGGGCCGGTTTCATAGAGTGAATACGCCTCAAGTGCGGTGCTATACTAGATACAGAACGACACCTACCTTGAACAGAATAGAATGGGCCAATTTCTCATATTAAACTGGCCAATCTATTAGAGTTTAGGTAGGTGTCGTCTTGTATTTAGTGTAACACCGCACTTGAGGTGTACTACATTTGACTATGAAATTGGTCCGTGTTTCTTGAGCTACTAGTTATACCACCATTATCAGCTGCGCTTTATAAGACCACCATATTTGAGGCTAGCCAAAACTTGACGGGTAATGTCAAAATATATTTTATTGACGTAGCTTCACTCTCAATATAGAATAGTTCATCGCTTATCATTTGATCCTTTATTTTATATTTGATAATGAAAGACGTTTTATTTTTTTGAAAACGTCATATTTTTTTCAGGGTCCACGGGATTGGTGACGGGGAGATCAAGGTTCATATCTTGGACGGATGTAATTAAGGTTGTTGCCCACACGTAATTTTATCATTGGAGTTTTTCCCATCTACTATCCACGCTGATACAGACACTTCCTGAAAACTTCCTCACTCCAAACCCGAGAATTAATTTTAAGTAATTTTAAGCCTTTAAAGTAATAATTAAAAAAATTATGCTTCAGCCAATTATTATTTGGTCAAATTCAAATAAAATCTATTGAAAATTTTATTTGTTCAAATAATAAGATCCGTGTCTTTTAAGATCACTGTTACACACACATCAAATGAGTTTGGTTTAAGTGATAATACTCTTTTTTTGCACAGCGTCTTACTACCCATTAAGTTTATACGCATGTGTACTGATTACGCTAATGTATTAGGGATGAGGAAAGTTGAATTTAGTGTAAGTGTACCCACATAAGCATGGAGATAGAGAGTGGAAACCGTTTTGGAAAACCACCCTCATAACACCCGACTGGTACTCGAACTCCAATCTCCTGGTCATATGCAGTCTAGTATATTGGGAGAGTGACGCCTTAGACCATGCGAACACTGACGCAGATAGTAATAGACCTACTAATGATGCCAGGTGTGGGCCAACCTATATTTGTACCTTAGAGTAAGACCTCAGTATTTAAATTTACCTACGTTAATCGATTACGGTATGGACGCCATTATGACACGGTTCCTGATGTCATAAATAAAAAGTGGTAATAAGCTTTAGATGTTCACAAAAAGCAAACCTTGTTATTTGAACAAATAAGATTGACTTGGCTGATTTTTCGTCGAGTATGACGTCTAGTACTATCTACAGTTTGATTTGATAAGAAGGAACTTTTTTTGACAATTATGAATGTTGCTAAAACTATTTTAATATATTCATACGTCTAATAAATGGACCTGTCACTTTTCAAAGATAATAGTAATATGTGTGAAATAATGGATCTACCACTATTAAAGTAAAATGTTATATCAACGTTTACCACCAAAAAAAATATTTGATTTTTTTTAGGTTCCTACCAGCCAGGATTCTGCCATAACTTTACAAGCCAATCAATCCCAGACAGCTTCTCTGCAAATTGATAATTTGAGCTGGGATTGTTTAGCTGCGATGCTTGGTGGCTAATAAGAAAATAAACCCATTACCTCGAGGAAAGTAGAATATAAACCTAGAGTTTAATAAAAAAAAGGGTCAAATTAGGCAAGTTAAGAGAAACCTGAAAATTATATAAAGATTTAGCATGAGACAGAAAGCTCATCCAAGTGTGGTTTTATGCATTTTTAATTTGACAACAGCGAAATTAAAATTGGTTTAACTATGTTTGTTCGTTTTAAAATGATCATTCTTTATCTTGGTTATACTTATTAATATATGGTAGGCTATAACTGTTTGATTGTTCTCAATTTCAGAGGTATTTTTTAAGTATAGAATACTAAAAACCACACCACGCTGCGGCAACCGTTTCAAGCTGTAATATGATGCCGTCCAAGCCTTATTCCAGGACCAACTAGGTCGGACTAGGTCGAATTGATAAAGCCTAATAACCTCAGGATGCACTAGTTTAGACTAGTCTAAGTTAGTTAGTCCCGAAATTTTGGCCTAACTCATAAGATAAACTAATATACACTACAATTTTATTGGGCCAAACCAGGTTTAGGTTAGGTTAGGTTAGGTTAGGTTAGGTTAGCTAACAATATTTGGGCGCGAGCTGTGAATGATTAAACCTGTCCAAAGTCGAGTCATCGTATGGGTCAAGAAGGTTGAAAACTAGTATCGTCCAAACACATCAGGCTATATCGGCTTATCAGGGTGACCTGGCGGTCTAGGGGTAAGGTGTCAGACTTCTGTGCTGAGGGTCCGGGGTTCAATCCTTGGCCCCGGCACAGATTTATCTGATTGCCAAACCCTTACTTCACCTCTGACAAGACGTGTATTAATCACAACTTGTGAATGTGAGGAATGCCAGGCCTCCACCGTGGTTCGGATTCCACGTTAAACTGTAGGTCCTTTATTTCATCTCACAATCACCCTACCATTACACATTAGCGTAAGTGTGTATAACCCGAACGGGTAGTAAGACGCGGTGCTAATAATAATAATATATCGGCTTATCCTAAAAGGGCCAGGATGTTTCAATTCGGCCTAGTCCGATCTTGTCTGTCATGGAATCGGGTTTGGACTCTAATGTATATACTTTGATTTTATTACGGATGGACATTTGGAGCACCTTTTATAAAATACAAATATATTTTTTGCACTCAACATAAATAGCGTTTTAAACCGTAAGGTCTAAGGCTTCGCTCTCACAATACATTGCCTGCCAATGACAGGAGTATCAGGGTTCGAGTTCCGGTAGGGCACACTGAGGGTGATTTTACCAAAACGGTTTCTCCACTCAGAAAATACTACAGGCTGTAATTACTGTTACTTTATAGGTATTGATTCTGTATGTCAAACGTGACCCCTGCAGATCACACTACTTGTATGAATATATGAAAGTAAATTTATAAGTTTTTTTTAGCTGTCAAACATGTCCATTCGCAAGGAAATTTGTTTATACCTAAATTATGTGTAAGAGTTAAGAGTGAGACGGGCCCTTAAAGTGAATTATATGATTGTGGGGTTTACCTTTGTTTGGTGTTCTTGATTGGTATTTCTCTTTTGTTATTATTTTGGGGTAGTTTATATAAACTTTCTGATCCATCTAATTATATTATCCGCTTTGGTGGCCACATGGTATATAGAGTTACTCTCGCAGTAAACTATACTGCCGATGACGGGAAGATTTTTGAATCTCGGCCGGGTGTACTGAGGGTAGTTTTCAAAATTGTTTCCCACTCTCCCTCCACGCAAACATGGGTACATTTCATCTAAGATATAACCTTCATAAGCCCTAAAATTCCTAGCGCAATTAGTACATAAACTTATAACCCGAACGAGTAGTAATACGCGGTGCTAAAAAACTAATCATATTAGTATACGACTCACAAACTAACTTAATACTAGAACAAAGAGGCGACAACACGCAGCTCCCTGCACTGTGAAAGGGGAAGCCCAAATTTGAACAATGATAAGTTTTATGTCCATGCCAGGAATCGAGTTTTGGAACCTTTAATTCAGTAGATAGGCATCCCTCAACTCAGATTAGGTATGGGGGAGTGTTTTTAATCAATCAGTATTCACTTGTATATGTATATATCTTCTTCTTAAGTCAACAACACGAAGGTTGGTTTGACGTGATTTCTATCCATCTGGAGCGTGAAAGAGCCTACAAATTTTGCTGTAAAGGATATTTTCACATACCTTCCAGGGTTCTTTTACATGCCACAATTGACATTGGACCGACAGCTTTACTTCCTCTCCGAATGAAGTTGTGCTACGGATTTTTATTGCTAAGGAAAAAATCCGTCAATGTCAGTTGGGTTTGAACCCACGGACCTCAAGTCATGAGGCTAGAACTTTACCCCAAGACCATCAAGGTCAACATATATATATATGTTTTGTATGTTTTATTTTAAGTTTAGTAAATGTATAGAGAAGAAAAAAATCATGTGTTTAAATTGTCTACCAGGAGAGAGCGTACTAACCTGCTACCTTGCAGTGTATGTCTTATAAAAGTGTACAAATAGGACAAGTAGTTTAGTAGTTTGTTAATACCCGTCCATACTCAAACATAACAACCTGAAGTGTCACGATACGACATTGCCTACTATCGCGGATGTATTATGTTTTAAATAAATCCTAGCTACATTTGAATGAAATGATTAAATACGTTTGAAACTTTGCAATATAATAATATTAGTTGACATTTTATTCCGCCTGATGCATTAAGGTTGTTACTCCCAGGTGAATGCTGGCGCATTTAATTGAACGCTAACTTTTTCATTCTAGCTTAGATTAAGACTGGGTCGACCAAGGATAAATTGGTTAGCAACCATTCAAATATAGATACAAATGTTGCAAAGCATCCTATTAGCCATCGGAGTTATCCGTAAATTTAAACTAATAAGATAGGGAGGAGGAGGCTAGATCATGGAAAAATAATACCTGCATTTAAATGAAAACAAATTGAAAAGTCCCTTTATGAAAAATACCCTCAGTACTATAGGCCAGTATTTGAGCCCAAACCCTCCAAACACCGTAAAATTATTCTTAACGAAAATAACGCCTTTATCCGCATGCCCACTGGTACGGTTAATATGTACCAGTATGTATATTAATTTTCTTAGACTGTATGTGCTTGCGATGGATTCTGTACTATAAAGAGAGAAAGGCTTCATTCTACGTCTATGTATAACCCTCAATGGTAAGGTATTGAGCGGTTACTCTTTGTTTTTTCACTAAACACTAGTTTGAAAATTGTTTGAGAGAGGGCCAATTTACGCCAAAAGTCTGGGCTTAAAGATTTTGGTAGAATGTCCAACCCCCTTTACCCCCATTCTTCCTCGTTAAAGCCTGGTCCACACTTTTACCAGATCCTCGTATAGTATCTCCAACGCTTGACTTGAACGCATCGATTTGGACAGGACCCTGTATCCTTGACACTATCATGAGAGCAATACGCCTATCAGATCGCAGCGTCTCGCTTAAGGGCATTTCACACCAGCATAGTATGTGTAGCCCAAGTGACGTGCGCTATAATTTTATAAAATAGCGTTCTTTATTTTAAACAAATGTATTGACACTGCACGGTGAGCTATCACCTATATATTGATCTCTGTATTTTTCGATTGCCGGCTAGCAGCACATGCGCAATATCTACAGGATTGGACGCGAACGTTACATAGCAAGTGCTCATTTATTATTAAAGTGTATTTTGGTAATAAATGCACTAAGCTCTATACAAAATAATATAGTTTTCATAGGCCTTTTATCTTCGACTGTAGATATATAATTAATATAAACAATATTTAAATATTTAAAATTCTACGTGATATTATGGATTTCCGGTAGTCGGTTTACTCTTTCCTACTTTCCGCTCCTATAAAGTGAAGTACTTATTTGAAATGTTCGTGGTTTCGAATTTCTCATCATCAAGGTGTAGGTCATAAATTAAATGATCAAATTTACCATATTCTTACCCTTTCTCTTTAATTGGAAGGGCTTATTTCTTTCTTTTTGACAAGCAATATATTAAAGCAAGAGTGGATCATCAGTATCGGAATTGTCATCGTCACCAATCGATGGAATCGAGAGGGAGAAACTCGATTACCACCAAGGTAACCTCGAACGAGATTTTAACTTAACAAAATCGAAGTGAAAACTGACCAAACTGGCTATAAATATAGTGTTTGGTAGAGGGGGAGAAAATCGTGAGCTACGCATAATATTTTGGTGTGTAATATATCAAATCGTGGAGCTAAGTTAAAAGTGTATAACGTGTGATGCATAACAGTTTTGTGTGAGATGGCCTTGATTCTATATTTCACCGTCATTTCAAAGGAAGATAAAGGTTTATGATAATACAACATATTTGGACGTGCTTCGAACCAAACACTATAGCGCGTCAGGAACACATGAACGATGGAAATTATGAGTCACATCAATGATCGCGACAGAACGAGGATAGGATTGGCCTTAATTTGTCCGCAGCCGTGTTCGTGTGTATCGTAACCCGCTCCAACCTTTTTCGTGGCGGGGATACGATCTTGGATGTGATCCAGGTCTGGACCCGGCTTAAGAGGCTTGAGAAAGAGTTGCCTACGCTACGTGCTTTCAGTATGTGTTTTAGAAGTGATAAAGTTACTTATAAAAGGAGTACATGTTTAATTGAATTTAACATTTCTCGAGGAAATATAACCTTAAGGCGTCCGCCTAGAACGTCGAGAAAGCATCAAACGCTGTCAGGCCACATGGCTAAAATACAATGGTCTGTGTCATTTTCTGGAACTACTTCTATATTTTGTCTAAAATTATACTCCCTTTCACCCTTCAGCTAAAACCACCCCTTGTTATGTCACTAAGAAAGAGGGAAAATAAAACTACGAAACTTCTTATCACAAGGTAGAGTGGAACGCTCGCTGCTAGTTCTCAAATAACTTAATGTTTTCTGTTGGGAGCCTACCAAAACATTACTGTATTTGTTAGAGAAAGGCTAACTCTAGAACCCTTTTCATCAAGCCTTGTCTGTTAGCTCCGCAAATATGCTTAAAAAGTCGTTAAAATGAACTATATAAATAGAAACAAAATTGTGAAAATGTGACATAGTTCAAACTATAGGGTTGTTAAGGAAAAAGTGCCCTATTGGAATCCTTAGGATTTATTTTGGCGTGAACCATATATTTAAACAACAAATTGTAGAACTAAATATTGCGTTACCAAGGCTGCCCACTAAACGTTGAAATTGATTTTAACGAAAATAAAACCCGTGTCAGTTTGAAAGGCTAGGTCTGTAACAGCTTTAAAGTAGACTACATATTTAAAAATTGAAGTGATTCCTTTTGACGATGATTCCCGGAGCTCTACCCAGATAATCTAAATAATATTTTTTGTTTAAAGTTTAGTTATCAAGAATATGACTGAAAAAAATTATTGCAAAAACATTCAAGGGGAAGCTTCAATTTTAGAAAATAACAGCTATTTCTTTAGACATAAATCTTTCGAGATTTATCAAATTACTTTTTATTCTTTTTTTGGTTAACTTAAGGCCCTCGCTTCAAGGGTTATCATTGATTTCAATGTTTAAATTTTCAAATATGAAGCCACGATTTAAGAAAACAATTTTCACGTTTATACTGAATAGATTTAAATTTTATTTTTAAATTAAAAAATGATGCATCGAAGAAGGATGGCTGATGATCTAGATTTTGGAAATGTCTAGAATACAGTACGTTTATAAAATTTAAAGGCTGTAGTTGAGATCTGCCATTAAAAAAATGTATAGTGCGTCAATGGGCCAGCTAGCTAATACTAAACGCTCGTTCCTATAACTAAATGCAGTAGAGCACTCGTTCCCAAACTTTAGTTAGTCGAGTACTTCACTCGGGGTCATGTCCAAACTAATGTCCACAATCAGGTCCGCATGCCAGAATTAAAACATTAAATGGTTTCACTGAATTTATTCCTTGTTCTAGCCATTCACTTAACCTGGTAGGAACAAATACAGCAGTATGTTGCAATGAAGGCCTTTATCTTTTCCTTCTCCTCCAGGAGCTCTACAACATTTTCTCTTCCTCAACTTTCAAATGAGAAATTCTTAAGAACCCACAACCATACACAGGAGCCCAACCAAAACGAACTAGACTGAATGAAAGTCTCTCCAGGACACGGTGGTTAGCTCGGGCTGATGCATGCATAGCACTGAATAACAGTTGGCAGAAAGTTCTTCTTGAAGTGAATTTCAAAGAGAAGGATGTCCTGCATCGTCGTCGTTTAGTCAACAAAAGAATAGATAGAACGGGACCGTCTACCGACTGAGGTACTGGAATTCTTATAGCATGCGTACTAGTCCATCGATGTTCCACTGAAGTCTCGAACCTCCTGGATGACGTGAGGGAGGCTGAGCTACGTTTACTTCCTCTCCCCTACTTTTCTCTAGCTCATAGCTTGTGCTTAAATAGGGTCTCCAACAACTGAAAAAACAATCTACTCCTAGACTTCGTTGAGGGAATACTTCACAGTACTGATCGACCGATAGTTATCCACTCTAACTGACCATGAGGGAGAGAATAGTATCGCCTACAAGACGCTGAAGGGACGCCTTCTGCAATTGATCAAAGCGTAACTAGCTTTTTTTAAATAGGATGTCCATGTTACTTTTTATGGCAGTGCAGTCTTTGTAATATTATGTAGGGTAGACTTTAAAGCATTTAATAAACCTCGTTGTTGGGTGTTAGTTTCTTCAGAACTGTTTCATGTAATATTATATAGGGTAAACTTTAAGCGATTAATAAACCCCGTTGTTTGGTGATATTGTTCGTTCAGTACAGCTTGTTACATTATTATGTAATTAATTAATTAATTAATCAATTAATAAAACCTGTTGTTGGGTGATATAACTTTATAAATGAATTTGTCTTAGTAAGTAATCTTACTTGTTGTACTGAGTCTCGCTTCATGCAATATTATTTATTTACTGATAGGGAACATTTACTTTAATTACTTCAGCCTAATACTTACACATGCCTAAGAGTTTCTTGGTGCTCTGCCGCACTTTGTTTACATGTAATATATTCTTGAGCAAACATTAACCTTGAGATATGTCAAAGAATAGCGAGATAGGGTCTATGTTAATTGATCTTGGCCCTTACGACCCTTCTCTCATACGTTCACGTGTGTACAAATTGTACTAGGTTCCTTGTGTTCTTACGGCATTGGGTTTGTTTGTTCTGGACATTGCTGTTTAGTGTGTCATTTCATGATGCACCAGTTTCTAAGGAGCTCTCCTAACTAGGATATGGCTACTCATTCTACTTCTTGTGGCTTGACCACTGCTTTAATGTTGATAAACATATTGCTCACTTGGTTTATGTTTGACACTGAGTATTATGGTCAGTGTGGCTCTACTCTTGTATTTTATGTAAACGAACTATTGATCTTTCAATGTCTCACTATATATATACACCAGTATATTTAAGGCTCCTGTGCCTAAGTGTAGTTCCAAAATAATTACTGGACGAAATCAATCTCACATTCATAATAAACTTTTTTAATGCTTCCTTTTATTGTTCGTTACTATTATTGCATTATGTGCTCCTATCTTCCTTCCTGAAATAGTTATAACTAGGGAGTAAGGGTGCAAACGACGCAGTTGATGCAATCATCAATTACATTTCTGATGAGAAAAGATCGGAAAGCTCTCCTTTATTCCACGACCTCCTTCCAACATCAAACATTAAGAACAAATCTATCAACGAGAGGAAGTAAATAAATAGCAGAGCCATAGCTCTAAAAAGAAATAGTTATTTTCTCCTCTTGACTCAGCTTGTGTTACTGACATTATCTAAACAGTTCAGCCATCAACATCATATGTACTCTAAGTAGTAAAAAGAGTTATTGAAGATTCCACCTCACTTTCTGATAAACCTAAAAGAATGAAACGAACATCACCTAAGCCAAGAACACTAAAGTTTAATTTTGATTCATGGTACAGTAAAATTTGTAAATAGGATTGTTTAATTGATATGCGTTGCTGTATAATGTGTGGGGAATATTATGTTCATGAAGAATGTGTGGGCCTAACAGCAGAGGATAGGGAGATTTTTACATATCCCAACTGTAATTAAAAAATTGTAACTTTCAAAACGTGATTTTGATGAATTATCAAAACTAAAACCTTTAATTCTTATTTATTTTACATTCATCTGTAAATATGTTCTTGTAATCATTCAATCAAAGTTGTTCATGTATTAATTTAACCTGTAAGTTATTATCTTTATGTTCTTATGTATTCTTATAAATATAGTAATATTTGTTTTACTTATAGTAAATATTTTTCTATTAATACTTTTTCTATACTAATAAATATGATTTTGCAGAATAATAACATGATTTTAAGACTTTATTAATTCACACTTACATGGGCCATATTTGAAAAATATTTGTCCCAAATTCAGTGCTCACAATAAATTGATACTAAAATGGACCCCTTATAATATAGCTGTTTTGGCGTGGTTTTATTGACACCCACTCTATCCTTAAAATTAAATCTAAAGCTTAAGTGGCCATATTCGGAGCCGGTACCTAACATCATTTTTGTAGCCTTGCGTTGGATCCAATCTCTCTGGCTCTGTTGAAAGATTCCTCGCTCGATGTCGCTTAGCAAACAGGCTGCTTTCCTGGTGAGCAGAGAACAAATTTACTGGGCAATATTTCCATGGCTGCGTTTGTTGTTCCGTATCATGGAGCAATAATTCACTACCGAGACTAAATCAGGCCTCATTCGTGACACACAGTGCGTGTTTACGCATCGTTTATAAACCTTGAAGGTATATTGTCTTAGAGCTCCCTACTTTACCCCAAAAATACACGGAGACGCTAGAAACAATCGTGAGATAGTTTAAAGCTTGACTCATCGATTCTGTTCAGATATGTTTTTGTTATAGGAAAACACCAGAGCTTCCGAAGTTCACCACGTGGCGCGCTTGACTGATCTATAAATGTTTTTATTTACATGTTGACGCCATAGACAAAGGAAGTAATAGACTATATACCTATTTCTTAGACAAGCAAGACTTGCCAATTCCCCTGCAATGAACAGGACAAACATATTTACTACCTTAAGGACTGAAATAACATAAAGAAAGCCCCATCAATTAAACCGACCAGCACCGCACCGCACCATACTGTATCGGTGCTAAAGAATCGTCGAGAGAGAATTCTTCCGCACCTTTACGGTGCGATGTGGACCGCGTAGCTACCAATCTCCTAATAAGTATGACAATTTGGGCGTATTCGGAAATTTCGAGCTTCCAAACTTTGTTTTCATTCCAACATCCAAGAAGTGCACGTGGGAACGTACATTTACACCACGGCTGGAAAAACAGGGTTATGTAAAAAAAAATATATCCCGAGCCAGTTGGTTTTTTTTTTGGGGGGGGGGAGAGTATTTTATTGGGATTTTCTAAGGTTATTCTGGGGGGTTAAATTTGGTTTACTATGTGTTCTAACTGAATTAACCACTCACTTAAATGGAGTAATTATTTGAAATCAAGTGAAGCTTGAGCTCGAACTCTTAGAACATTGTTCTTTCATGGTTTCCACAACACTACTTTCAATAGCAGGAGTGCAGTGGCGCACTCATACATTCGAATTTTCCGTCGCATTCTGCTCGTGTAGACACTTGCTAGAAATGTCGGTGCTGTGCGGTGCGCGTCGGCTCCGTTGTAGCCTTAGTTTTATGTATATTATTACGTCATTGAAGGAAACGCTGTCGCTGATTGCACCACATGTTGGTCCCGTTTTTTGTTTACTTGATTACTTATTCATTAGTAAAATGTTTATTGAGTAGACTGGTTTTTGGCTTCTGCGCATGGGGGCCAGCATTGTCTGTCAATTTTCAAAGGACATATCTAAGATAAAAAAGTTACTAGATTTCATCCAGGGTATAAGTGATGGTAACTGACAGCTAGTAGAAGATTTTTACTGTAAACGTTGATTAAAAGTCACTAATGTGAAAATAATTATTATTTTCTTAGTAATACTACTTTATAAACGCTTCTAATAATACTTCAATAAGGATGACTGTACAATTGACTTTTTCGTAACTAATTGAAAGTACAAAAAATTTACCTAATAAAAATATTATGATTTTTGTTTCGTAGCTGTGGCAACAAGAGCTACTATGATGTATGAAATAATAAATAAAAAAGTATTATATTCACAATTTTAGCAACTTGTAAGTGGCCGACAAATTAAATAGATGTTTTTATAACCTAGAGAAAGAGCCATACAGAACCTTATTTTCAAAATAAAACGTTTTATTTTGTAAACACATGTGCATCAACACAACCTAAAACGGTAAGACGTCATCAACCCCATCGATTTCTTTTGGTTCTCTATCTTAATTTTTAAAGAGAAGGCAGCTATTTAGAAGCCTCGTCTGTAAAACAATTTTAAATAAACTACAGATGCCGCTTCCACAGAAAAGAAACATCCAAACAGGTCATATTTCAAATTTCATTAATGTAAAAAGGAGAAAAAAGATTTAAAAAAAACCCAAATAGATTCTGGTGAAATTTTGATTTCCACACGTGACAGTAACTCACCATGGCCTTGCAGATAGTACGGTTTATTGAACGCAAACATGAGAGTAGATCTGGTAACTATTGCTAGATGTCAGTTACCCCCAATCCTACGCTGGCTAGACTAGTATATCAACTTTAATGTGTTAATAGTTCAGGTCATATCATCTGCAGCTTTCACGTTTGACAAACATTATTAATACCTATGAAATTAAACAAATATTATAGTAAAATGTTATCGATACTGACTGCAAAATTATTTGTTTTTATTTTATAAAAGGCCCTTTCTATGAAAATTGGATTGTAGTTATCCGCGCTGGGTAATATGCTCACACCTAAATACGTTACATTGCATTGCGTTCCTCCGGCCTGACACCAAGTATTCTCCAGAGGAATATTCCACAAAGTCCTCGTCATTGTCTGTTCCATGTCTCAGACTCATCCGAATATTTTCAATAAAGGATTAGGGATGAGAAAGTTATCAATTTGGAATAAAGGTACCTCCGTTTGAGTGGAGGAGAGTAGGAATCAATTTAAAAATAAGCATCCCAGTACACTTGGATAGGATTCGAACCCCAACCTTCTCGTTAACGGCAGTCTTCATTTTGATGTAATATTATTTTAACTGTATATTAATGGTTAAAGATTTTAATTTATCTTAATATTATTACAAGATGTTTATTCTCTTAATTTAAACACTACATAACAGGGTGCAACAATGTATACAAAACATACAGATTCGAATCCTGTACCAGCCCCGTGTGGCTCTTGTGATCCAGCATTATACAATGAACATGTGTTACAGCAAGAACCCTGAGGGATGAAGTGCTGAGTAAATTATATTGCAGGTAGGTTCATTACAATTTAATAGTAATACAATAGTTAAGAGTTTTAAGAATCGAATAGCATGACTGTACGACTCAGTGTTTGGATGTTGTTGAAGCGAAGGAAGTATGCGAGGATAAAGAAGTGTGGAGAAATTTAGTGAGGATGGAATAAGTACAGAGTGGTTTTTTGACCTATATGCACAGTTTCTTGCCTACCCCGTAAGGGGATAGCTTGATTAGATGGAGGCGGAGGCTGAGGCGGGAGGCGGAGGTACTTGTCTGGCGTAGGCCTATAATTGAGCTATACCAACCGAGCAGCCACAACCGTTAGCGATGATAGCGCCAACATTTACGGATAGAGGGTGTCATATGGTCAGCACAACGAAAATCTGGCCATTAATTTCAGTTTTCTAGACCGGAGCTGCAACTTATTTAATAATTTGTTCTTGCAAGTCTGAGTTTGACCCCATTCCAAGCCCACTGCTTCACACACAAATTCTGGAAGTGTTGCGGATCGAACCCGGGACTTCTGGATCTGTAACCAGGAACTCTGACCACTATACCACAAAACACAGAAAGTTTACCTGACTTTAAAGTTAAATCCATTTATGTTTAATTCAGATCAAAATTAGACTTATCCCATGAAATAATCTTGACCAGTGAACAAGGTGCCGATCAAGATATTTCTCTGAGGACTGTATCGAGAAAACAGCAATAGGGGCATGTCAAGGATCTGTACGCTGTTCATGAGATGTACTTCGAGTTCGAATCATTTCTTGGGCATGAGACAGGAAAATATTTGCCATGGCAGCATTGTTGCAACAAATGAAAAAAAAAAAGGTGTGGTTAATACTTTAAATCAGCGGTCGGAAACATAAAGCCCACGGGTCGGATTCGACCCACCGACTGATTTTACCGGGTCCGCAAAAGGTTTAGCAAACAGACAATAACTGTGCTCATAAAAATATATTCACAAATAATGAGCGAAGCAAATATTTCGCGAGAGAGGGTTTTTACGAACTCTTATTTAGAACATTAAAATGAATTTTTCTGAAGATGGGGAGATCGGAGATTGAATTTTGGTCGGGTTTACTAGGGGTGGTTTTTCCTAAATGGTTTCTCACTTTACTTTCACGCAAATGCGGTTATAATACATCTAAAATACTGCCTTCCTCACCCCTACCACTCTAGCGTAATGATCACATATACGAATAACCTTAACATGGTGATTGGTTTTAAGGGCATTACTACCACTAGCAACTCTAGAGTTTCGCATGTATACATGATTTCAGCTTTATTACGGTAGTGTACGTCAAGCAGCCTTGCTGTGTCGGCACAGAGGCACAGACGTAAGCTGATACTCCGTGGGTCAACTGTTTGAACTTAGGGTTTGATAATTTCGTTGGCTGGTCAGTGATGAAGCATATGAGTAGCAAGCGCTGGGATGTTTTGATAAGCTTGCAAAAATAGCAATACATTCAGTAGAGTTCTCTTCGATTACATTTCTGACAGGATATCCGACAATTACGTCCGTAGTTGGTCCATCATTATGAAAAATTCAAGTTTTTATGATTGCAATCGTTTGTTCTGAATTGTTCCGCAAAAATTTTTGTTTGTTCCATTTTGATAAATCCACAAATGGTGGGTTTATATTGGGATATGGGGGGG
>CABFWO010007355.1:0-16911 GCA_902155825.1 Timema genevievae | reverse complement strand
CCGAGGTGTATTGGGCACTGCTACCTTGCACCAAGATTTACTTCCCGAGGTGTATTGGGCACTGCTACCTTGCACCAAGATTTCCCTCCCAAGGTGAATTAGGCACTGCTACCTTGCACCAAGATTTCCCTCCCAAGGTGTATTGGGCACTGCTACCTTGCACCAAGATTTACTTACCGAGGTGTATTGGGCACTGCTACCTTGCACCAAGATTTACTTACCGAGGTGTATTGGGCACTGCTATCTTGCACCAAGATTTACTTACCGATGTGTATTGGGCACCGCTATCTTGCACCAAGATTTACTTACCGAGGTGTATTGGGCACTGCTATCTTGCACCAAGATTTACTTACCGATGTTGTATTGGGCACTGCTACCTTGCACCAAGATTTACTTCCCGAGGTGTATTGGGCACTGCTACCTTGCACCAAGATTTACTTCCCGATGTGGATTGGGCACTGCTACCTTGCACCAAGATTTACCTCCCAAGGTATATTGGGCTCCTACTAGACTAAACCAAAATACCCTACCCTAGCTCCCCCTCTCACTAAGAATTAATTTTACCTCAAATATAATTAACGGAAAGCTAACGTTTATATGGCTGGCTTGTACTGAACTGAGCTCTGCTGGCTATCTACTGTATTAATTTCCTATTAATGTTATGCTACGAAGTGCCCAATCTTCATGTTTACAATTCCTTCTATTTTAGTTGATGGTACCCAATCCACCAATCTCTAACATTAAAGTGCCCAATTCACCAGAAAATAAATAAATTAAAAACACAAGTCTCCTATAGGAGAAAATATATAGTAAAAAAACACCTGCTGAAAACAGCACTAAATAAAATATGAAGGTTAAAAAAAGGTGCTAAAAGTTTTAAAAATAAGTCTCAACCCGAGACAATTACCGAAAGAGCTCTCTCTCTCTCTTTAAGAGTGAGAAATAGAATTTGAAAGGTTCGTCTGACGGATAAAATGGAGTAAACAAATAACTCAATCTGCACCGTGTCGCATGGATAGAAACTGGAGGCCGCCATTAAAACCAAGTAGCTGTCAAATGGGGCATACCCGCGACACTCCGCCAACTGTGATAACAGCCTGCTCAGCTCAGCTAATCTGGTCTGTGAAAGTTTGGTGGGGGCTCGAATCCCGGCAAGGTGTATCGAGGGTGTGTTTTACTAAATGGTTTCCCACTCTCCCTCCACGCAAATGCGAGAATATTTCCTCTAAATAAATACATCTCTCACCCCTTACCCGTTAGATTAATTAAATGAGTAGGGCCTCAAGCTCGTATTGGTAGTGAGTGATAAGTGATGATGAAATAATTTAATTGAACTGGCCAAAATAATATTTTTTTTGTATGTCCTTGTGATAATAAAAAAGAATGGGTTCATTGCTAGGCTGGTTACACAATATTCTAAAGCTCTGACTTAAAGACATAGAGTTTTTTTTTTTACCGAAATGTGTGATTTGTAAGTTTTGAATAATGTCAGAGACCCACTTCAATGGCCGTATGGCCTAAGGCACTAATCTCGCAGTAGAATAAACCGCCGATGACGGGTATATTGAGGTTCGTTTCTCGTTCAAGTGTGCTGAGATAAATTTTCATAAAATTGTTTTCCACTCTCCCTCCACGCAAATGCGGATACACTTTCTATAAATATAACCTTCCTTGTACATAAAACCATTAGAGTATTTAATACATAAGCGTGTAACCCGAACGGGCAGTAAGACGTGGTGCTAAGAAAGAATTTTAAAAAAAGTCAAGAGTATTTAAGATCCTTTAAGACTTTAAAAATTAGGAGTTTTGGAAACCCACAGAGTCCAAACAATCAGGAAGAGGTATTTTCCTGTGGTTGTTTGTCGTTTGCTAGAGATAGAAGATAAACTTCCATCAGAAATTTTTTAATATAATAATATTAACTAAATATATAACATGTAATACTAATAAAAAGCGGTAGTAAGTAATTAGTTAATATGATTAATGTGAATCAGGAGACATTAGATCATATTAATATATAATCTAACTATATCAGTCAAATATTTAACTTAGTAAAAATAGGCTACTAGGTGTCATCATTGTATTTTCCCGAGTCTTGCTTTTCATTGGTTGAACGTCATAGAAAAGTATTATGTAAATACCAAGTTTGTCAAAATAAAAACTTTATATCTCTAATTTAAAGTGTTTTTTAAACCGTGCAGCCAGCTTTAACAAAATCGATACACAGCGTAGCGTCGATTAGTCGAACGATAGCCATCCGAGAATATTTATCATTCATATCACGGAACCCTTTTACTTTCTTTCTTTCTTTCCGTTTGTTTCGCACGCGATGAAGCTTCGCGCCCTTCTTTTTTGAGTGTCATTCTTCCCTTCCTCCTCTATCTGATGTATAATAGCGCTTCCTTCACCCCTCTTTCTTTTTACGCTTGTCTCTCTCTCTCTCTCTTGCACTTACACGCCCTATCTTGCCAAGAAACTGAGGTGAGCGCTGAAGTCGCGATATAACTGTTGCTGTTTTATGAAGGAGCCGACAATAAAACTCTTTTATTATCAGATATAGTTTTGTATCGATTATCGAGACAGTTGCCGACCTCGGTGGCCTAGGGGTAAAGTGCTCGCCTCAGGACCCGATGATCGTGGGTTCAAACCAGTGGTGTGGTCGTAAATTTAGCAGTGCCGGAACGCAAGGTCGCAGCCACCCCAAAGTTGAAGGGGCGGGAGGGTACCGCCTTAGGCTAAAAGTTTTAACAAACATAAATGCCTCCAGAAGCTATTTGGAGAATTTTTTAATGGCTACTAAGGTAGAAACATATTTGGCGCACTTCCCTTAAAATCCCAAAAAATTCTCATAGAGCACAGTAAATTTCAACAGAATTTATTTATTCATAGTAGAAAAATAAGTTTTAACATAATATTGATATAAAATCAATTTGTTAGCTTATAATTGCATAATATACAAATTAACTAAAAAAATCATTTTGAATATTCTTCCATGAAAAGCAGTACAGGAACGGCGTTGCGTTTCCACTACACCCCTGGTTCCAACCTAGCCTAGGTCAACGGATTTTTTCTTAGCGATAGAAATCCGTAGCACAATTTTCTTCAGAGGGTAATTAAAGCCGTTGGTCCCATGTCGATTGTGGCATGTAAAAATACCATTGCCAGCAAAATTAGTTGGCCCTTTCGCGTTCGTTCTTAGAAATTCTCGTGTGCTTATACAACAAACCTGTTCAGAAAGTGCGCGTTAAATAACTCAAATAAATAAAATAATTAAATAAAATCTGGACAGTGTGTGCTTACATTTATTTGCTAATAAACGACGTTTTACTCTTTGTTGATCTACACAAATATTTTATTTCTTCAATAATTTGGCCACACTCCTAAAATTTCGACTTGAAAAATAGGTTTGGCGTGGGCATTAAACGTACAAGAAAATTAGTTTCCTTCGGCTTCAAATAATCTTGGTAGAGTGCTATTGTTTTAGCACCTTGTCTTACCACCCGTTCGTGTTATACGAATATGTACTAACTACGCTGATGGTTTTAGGGATTAGGAAGGTTATGTTTAGAGGAGGTGTACCCACATTTGCTTGGGGAGAGTGAAAACCCATTTTGAAAAAAGCTCAGTACATCCGACCCAGATTCGAACCTCGATCTCCCCGTCATCAGCAGTCTAGTCTACTGCGAGATTAGCGCGTTAGACCACGCGGCTACCGGAGTGGGTCATTCTTACTTTAAATCAATATTTAAAATGCTCGGCATTTAAAAAGTAAACGCCGATCATTTATTGACGCTAATCCATATTTATGTTCTTCTTCCGAAGCACCATAGGCAAGATACTCGTATTTGGAATGTAATATAAGTTAACTAGGTGACCTGGCGGTCTAGGGGTAAGGTGTTAGTCTTCTGTGCTGGTGGGTCCGGGGTTCAATCCTCGGTCCTGGTACAGATTTATCTGATTGCCAAACCCTCCCTTCACCTCTGACAAGACGTGTATTAATCACAACTTGTGAATGTGAGGAATGCCGGGCCTCCACCGTGGTTCGGATTCCACGTTAAACTGTAGGTCCTACATTTCATCTCACAATCATCCTACCATTACACATTAGCGTAAGTGTGTACAACCCGAACGGGCAGTAAGACGCGGTGATAATAATAATATATGTTAATTGTTTGGAAGGTAACAAACACACTTCTAATATATATACACACACACAAATTTTGTTAAGTCAAGGACTTTAAATGTATTATATTTTACCAATTTTGAAACTATTTTCATAATAAACATAATATTAATAAATTGAGGTGTCGCTATTATTAAATGCAGTAATTTAATTTGCTTACTTTTATCCACCTTTGTAATAAATACATATACAAATGTTTGTTTGTGTGCAATTATACTATTATTCGGTCTCCTATGGAACAAAAAAATAATAAACCCTTATTAAAATTTAAGCATTTTTGTTATTACATTTTATTTACTACGACTGTACCCCTCTACGTAATCCACAATGCCACGTGTTAATTTGCATAATGAGCCCCTTTCACTTTTCCTGAGTTGGTTCTTCAAACTGGCAATACGTTGGGGGAATAGCCCCCCTCGCCCCCTTAACCACTATCCCCGCCAATCTCAGTCAATTATAAACGGTGATTCTCACTACCGAAGTGCTATTCTTGAAGGCGCGGTAATTAGAACCTAGTTACCGGAAGTTTTCTAAAACAAAAACAAAAAGTTCTCCACTTCTTTTCAAAATATCTTTTTAAAAAAAGTTGTGTTTATTTTACAAGGAATTAAGTTCCTTAAATCCGTGCTTCATTTCACCTTATAATGAGGCGGTCTCGATAAGTTTTTAACAACAGTTTCCAACGACGTGGTCACGTGGTCTAAAGGAGGGATTCACAAATATTAGGTAGGTTTTATAACTCTGTCTGTCTGTCTGTCTGTCTGTCTGTCCTTGGGATCTAGAATCCGAAAAGGTTTTAAATATTTTACTCAAACTTTTATAATCAGATGTTATTTATGGCTACACTTCGGGACTTTTTAAAAGATTTTGAGTCTAGTCCTTAAATTTAATGTTTTTTACTAATTAGTGTTTTTCGGAAATTCAAATTTTTCCAAAAATAAATCTAAAGATTTTTTTTAAACGTTATATGGTGTGGTAGTTCCTTGGTTGTAGCCACGTATTCGTTTGGGCTATACGCTAAATTTTATATGAAATAATAGTATAGTCATTTGGAAAAAAAAAAATATATATATATTTTCGAAAATTTAAAGTGCACTTTCTGAACCAACTGAACCAACCATAATCACACGACCTATAAACTAACTTAAATCCAGAACCGACACAACATCCAAACCCTGAGCGTTAATTCATCACTGTGAAAAAGTAAACCCACATTACACTAGTGCATTAGTGATAGGTGTTTCAGCTATGCCAGGAATCGAACCTGGGACACTTAACTTAGTGGGCAGACTTGTTACCAACCCAGCTAAGACATCAGTCAACAATCTAATTTAAACATTCTAACGTTCTTTAGATGTGTACTCTGCACAGATCGATAACAGTGAGGTCAACTATTTGGTTAACAGAAGGTTCTGTTGATTGAAAAAGGGCTCTAAGGGCACATGTGTTTTGTACTGGAATAACATGAATAACACTCTGAACGATAAGGTCGATTGTTGCCGATTGCTCGAGAAAGAGAATGTACATCTGAGTCCCGAGTACCTTGCAGTCTATTTTTTTAATTTAATGGGTTTTTTCCTCCAATAAATCGATTGGCTTTCATGGAAGCTTAATTTTTTTCTTTACACTTCTTTAGCACCATGTCTTACAACCCATTTTTGCTACACATTTTTCTACTAATAACGCTAATGGTTTTTAGGGATGAGAAAGGCTATATTTAGAGGAAGTGTTCCCGCATTTTCGTGGATTGAGAGTGGAAAACCATTTAGAAAAAAACACCCTCAATACACCTGACCAAGGATTGAACCTCGATATCCCCGTAATCTGCAGTCAAGTATACTGCTAGAGTAGTGCCTTAAACCATGCGGCCACCAAAGCGGGTGAAATTATTTAATTTTAATTGGTTCTTTTAACATGCTTTATTTCTATCGATTTAATTTTATGCTTAAGGATGAGGTTAGTAGTATAGGTAAGGTCCAATATATTTTAGTTTGGAGAGAATATGTAAAAACCACATTAATAAATAACGTTTATAAAATCAACTTCTCCGCCAGTTATAGTCCTTTACATTGTGAGTTTAACGCCGTAGACCGCATGGTCGATGGTGCGTATGCATTGAGAGTTCAGAAATATTTTACCCCCCCGCTCCACATATCTCCCACCGGCTGGGATATCCACGGGGCTACACAAAGGGGTTAGGGATGAGAAAGGTTCAGACGCCTTAGATCGGCCGGTAGCGTGCCTACCCACTCAGTGAAGGGTCCCGGGTTTGATTCCCGGCATCACTGAAAAATTTATCAGTAAAGAAATTGGACTTTCCTCTTGTTCAGTAATGAATTAATGGCCAGGGGGCTGGATGTTGTGTCTGTTCTATATTTATGTTCTTTATAAGTGGTGTGCTGATATTAACCCCGTAGAGTAAAAAATAAGTTAGTAACTATATTTTTATTCCAAATGACTGTTTCCTATTATTTAACACAACATTTTGCGGATAACCTGATCGGGTACGTAACTACAATCGTAATTTAGAGAAAGAGTACCCGAAATTTTGTGGAAGGGGAGAGTGAAAAAGTTTAGGAAAATATCGCCCTCAATACTGCCCAGACCGGCTTAGAACTCCAACTTTCCCAGTCGCCGGAAATTAGACTAGTGTCTAAAATTTGTTCCGCATGTACACCGATGCAGTTTTCGATACAGAATATTTTGGAGATGGCTAGTAAAACTATTTAATCTACTAAATGCTCTCGTTCACAAACGAGGCTTATAATATAAACTATTTTAATATACTACAGTCGAAAATGAGCTGTATTGATTGGCTTCCCAGAATTCCAGCCCGGTCCTTCAGAGCATGCCAGCTGACGTGTCGTATTTTTGGACCCCTACACTCCCATTACAAACCTCCCCCTTTTCTTTTATCATTTTGAGAAGTATATTTTTTATTACTTTCATAAAGGGTGCGTTTATTTATTCACAATGAAAAAGATATTCAATACATCAATATTCTGATGCGTTGTAAAAATTGAGCCGAGGAATCGCGCGTAGAAACGAATCAAGTCGCGTATAGCAGGTCTGTGATAAGTTCAAAACTCCTCCGGGATTTACGGATAGTTCTATAGTTCATTCCAATTGTTTATTGATACTTCTATCCCTCCAACTTCTGGACCTGAGCGCTCTCTCCCCTACTTATATACCTGGTAGATAATTCCCATTGCTAGGCTTCTCGTCAACCTACAGTTTTGAGAATTATCCCTTCTGATTCTCCATACACACAACGCTTATGCACTCCTCCCATTTCCCCCCGTAGAGTCAAGTGAAATTTAAAAAGAGAGCTTTCATTTATTTATTTATTTGATTATGTAGACATATTAACATTTATTTATCTGGTTTTTTCCCCCATTTCTAAACATTTTAATTTTCACAGTTTATCTAAATAGCCAGAGATGTGGACATTTAAAAACAAACGCACATGAATTGTGATAAAACTCATTCAAGATACAAATTAATATCGGTGACCTTGTACAAAAATTTTCTGATTTCCCCCCTCCCCCCGCACACACAATTTATGGGCTTTGTCTCACTGATGTAATTGGAAAACTCGCAGAGTTAAAGTGAAATATAGTTTACAAACCTGGGGAAAACCTATAGTTGTATTTACATAGGAAGCAATCGGTAGCAGCTTTGTCGAGAGATACTAAAGTCACTTAGACAATTTTCATTTATTCATAATTCAAGTTATGTGATTCGTAGCTGTATATTTTGATAGATAATATCTATAAAATAGCAATAATATAATAAATTGTTATCACTGGTGGCCGCAAAAAGTATGTTTTTTTCTGAAAGTTCGTTCCTACCAGTACTGTACTGTAGGTTGAATACATTGTGCTCTGTTAATAACAGACAACGCGGTTTAGTTGGGAGTGTAGGGGATGCGAGAATAGAGCAATGTTTTTGCAGTTTTTATAGCAACAAATTTTTTGATCAAAATAGATAAAATATTTCTCCAGTAGAAACATAAGAGTTTAATTTTGTTCACACGATGATATCAACACAATTGTTGAATATCTGTCAAGGATGTCCTGGAATTTAATGACAACTTTTTCTCTTCGTTTAAAAGTTTCTCTTAAGGCTACTTTGATCATGACAGATATTCAAAATTTGTTGATATCACCATGTGAAGAAAATTAAACTATATGTTTCTACAGAAGAAATATTTGATTTATTTTGCTGAGAAAAAAAAGTCGATACAAAAACTGTACAAACACTGTTCTTTTCTCGCTTCCCCTACAATTCTACCTTATGTTATTGATGTCACTCTAAGGCGTTCGAATTTATTGTGAATGCAGTATAGTCCCCCAAACTCTTCATTCCCCTACGAACGGCAATACCGAATATTCGCGACATCAAAGTAAAATGAATAAAATAGGGAGCCACTTTGTTTACGAATCATCTGCATTCATAGCAGAGCACAATGAACAACCGGCATGGTAGTTCCATCTTCTTATACGTTCCGTTTCCTTTTTGGTTCTTCTTTCTTTTCAGGTATTAATCTTCCTACCCCGTTCCGTTTTTTTTATCGTATCTTCCTTTAGTTGACTTCTAAAAAAAAACTGTTCAAAGGACTTGCTTTTAGTAGAAAAAAAAAACACACACACACAAGAAGAATTAGGGACTGAAGACTACATTAATTTTGTGGCCAAGGTAGACGATATTAGTTTTTTCCGTGAAAGCTATGGATACTCGCAATATTTTGAGGAGAAAAAAAAACCGCACCCTAGGCTACACTTTCTAGAATGTCGTGGCTGGGGTGGGGGGAGATGATTTATCGATACTCTTCTCGAAAGTGTGTACGATAACATTATTCAATACTGTACTTTGTTTTGACAGGTAACGCTCCTGGTGGACGTTTATGATAAGTTTATTTTCAAAGTGTATCAAGATTTATTGAGATGGTTTTTTTTTTGGTCGTTTTACTTTTAAGTTCACTTTTAGTAATATATTTTACTAGTTTGGTTGGGGTTAAAGTTCGCAACAAATGTGTTTTTTTTAAATAAATAATTTTAAAGTATAAAAATGATAAAGTGAATCTTAAATAACTATGTAAAGAAAAGTGTTTTTTTTAAACTTTATTAATTACACTATCCAAAGATCGTTCGTTAGCTCACAAAGAAGGTTACGAATTCATGCATATATTTTTACATAAAATAAAAAGTTATTATTATAAAAATTCTACAAACATCTGTTAGGTTATGAAAATAAAAATAGATAAGGTACAATGAGAATGAATTTAGATAGTTTTGAAATGTGGGGGACAATATAAATTAAATACTAATATGTTTACATTTAATCAAATAATATGAAAAAACAGTGTACATTAGCGAATATTGATTAATTTAGAACAATTATTCAAAGAGAAGTAACTTCCTTGTATTCGCTAATTTTTAGCTAGTAAAATAAAGATATTCATTGATTCATATAATTATATATATATATATATCAAAAAAACGAAATAAACTTCAAAATCTATTGTTTCCTTAGCCCAGAATATTTTTAAAACCAAAATTGAACGTAATAACAGTTTTTTACTTGCCAAAAAGCTCAGTTACAAGTATTTTATCCGTGTAAAGAGAATTCTTAGGGGGCATGCAGATATTTAAGAAATATTTTGCAAAAACCACTACCTTAGCTTATTGGCTTTATAGATAAATTAAATATGATTAAAATAATAAATATCTAGACGCCATGGCTGCGTGTGAAGTAATAGCCTATTTTTCTATCGTGTATCGTTATCCTATGTTCTTAGTTAGTTTGTAAGTCGTAAACCAATATAGTTGTTTTAGCTAAACGTTAGATACAAAAATAAAAAACTTTGTTGGTGTTTAAGAAACTTGAACAACTAATATTATATGATATTATATTTTGCTTTATAATTAAAATATTAAAATAATTCACCTTTAATTCATTTTACGTCCGTCATCTTATCCGAGTCGGTTTATTCTTCCCACTGATCTAAGGGGACACAGTTCCTCCCCCAGGAAGGGCAAACAACATACGACTAAAAATTGGGTTTGTTGTATTTCTCTAATTAGCAAATAAACAGTTTTGGGTTAAATGGTTTTGTTTATATTATACAGTAAAGTCCCGATTATCCGAGGTTCTGTATTTCCAATGTAGTAAATCATTGTTTATTTCGTTCAGAATTGTCTTTAAAATTATCCACATCAAACTTGCCTAGCCGTATAGTACGAATAGCAGAATCATCACGTGGTTAATAGTTCACATATACCGCGGCACCGTCAATATTACTGTCTGCCACTCGACTTAATTGAGTCAGTTGCCTGTCACTGAGCGTTATAGCTGCAGATTATTGATCTGTCGTGATTTATTTGAAAGTTATGAGAGTTTGTTTCATTCAAATTTAGTGTAGTGTGTTTTATACTGTTCCGTGTTATCCGAGTTTTTTGTTATCCAAGGCTGCCTTGGTCTTGTTAACATGCATATAATTAAAAATGGTATCTACAGGCATACTTGATTCTTAACTTAGGCGTTATAGCATCTGCCTACTGAAATAAGAGTTCAGGGTTCGATTTACGGCATGATCGAAATTTTTTATCATCGTTGAAATTGAAATGTCCACTTCAACAGTGACCCGATAGGTTGGATGTTGGGTCTATTCTAGAGTTAAGTTATTATGTAAGCCATATGCTCATACAATCAGCTGGTTTGGTAAGAGTACATGTGCACCAGGAATTTAAAATTATATGTTGGACCTATATATACATATACTTGTTTGATAAAGCATGAATAAGGCCACCCTAAACAAAACTCCCAAAAGTCACTCAAAGAATAGTCCGAGTAGGACCTAAACAGACTGTACTTGTTTTCCGTCGCCATTATCATCTCCGTCATCATTAAAATCATCATCACCATCATCGCAATAATAATCTTCATTAAAAGTACTATCACCCTAGCAATACCGAATTCCCGATTACGAATTTCTGCCCCATTTGAAAACCTCATTTTGTACGTAACAATGTTACCTCCGAACGTTTGATGGTTGATGTTTTGAGGTTATAAACGTATTGATTGGACGATAAAATGGTATTGGGGATGGATTGGATAATGTTGGGGGATGGGGTTGGTTTATTCAAACAACCAATGAAGCATGAGAATATAGAGAGATGGGTCATTAATGTAAAAATGTAAAACTGTCGATAAAAAAGTATATATAGTGTGGTAGCCCTTTATCGGGGTTGAGTGGTCGACCACAAGTATAGGGTACCCTGGTTTTATTCCAGGTGGGAGGGGGGGGGGAGTGCACTGATGGAAATATGTACTATTTGTATATATTAAGAGCCAAGGCTCTGTGTTTATAACTCTTGTAGTTAAGTTAGTTTGTTGAATGAGGTGGCCCGATGGCTATATAAGTTTATAGTAATGGAAATTAATACAAATAAATAAAAAGGAAAAATAAACTAGTAAGTAAGAATTAATAGCCAGAGCTATTATTTATGCTTATTAGTGGGAATTACTCCATCTAGATATCATATTCTGAAAATTGAAAAATGACACCTGGACACGGGAATCGAACCCGGCCAGAGGTCCCGGGCTCGATTCCCGTATCCAGGTGTCATTTTTCAATTTTCAGAAACTAGTAAGTGTAGATTTAAGATGAAAGCCCACCTAGGGAAAGAGGAAAAATATGGGAAAAATCCAATTCACAAGGTTACATTTTCTTTCTTCTATCTTATATAGTAGAAATAGTCAAATACAAACTTTAATACAAATTGAGTATGAGTAATATTTTGGCTTTGTTTCCTTTATCGAACAAAAAGAAAAGAGATAATACACTATACACAAACACTAAATTACTCCATTTTGAATTAAAAAAGAAACTGTTAGAAGAACACTGTGTCAAGTGTTGTGGAAGTAAATATAAATTTATCATGGCTTTGGCTGTTGCTATCCCTAGTTGTGTTTTCTTATTTAAATTTACCCTTTTTAGTTAATTTTCTTTTTTCTTTATTTTTATTAATATCCATTATTATAAAGTAAAGTCAATTTGTAAGACAAGTTATGAATTATGATATACTATATGATTATTTAAAACCACGTTGCTAAATTCATATGTAATAATTACAGCGATGTGTTAGGGATGAGGAAGGTTGAATTTAGATGAAGTGCACCCTCATTTGAGTGGAGAGCGAGTGGAAAACCCCGATCTCCACATCATCGGCAGTATACTCTAATGAGAGAGTGACACCTTAAACCATGCGTCCACTGAAGCAGGTATCTAATATAATATGTTTTTAATTTACACTTCGCTTAACCTGAATGGTAGTAAGTCTACCTTGATCAATTACACAATGGTGTAGCTTATAATATAAGGTCATAAAAACTAAAATTTTCAAAAATGCTTGGGGTAGAGCAAAATTAGTTCAAGTAATCATGAATTGAACTAGTGAACTTAATGAAAAAGATAATGATTAGAGTGAAATCAAGGGAAATGCGGCACCATTCACCTGAATTAAGATTTTTAAAAAAGTTATCGTGAAGCACACTGCACCAGTTTGAGATTGAACCTTGGACTTCAATGAGAGCATCTCGGAACGAGAAATTTCCAAACAAGAGGATCGATGGCCGACTGGCTCGGTCACAGATCACATTACTCTAGTCGTATAACCGTTAAATGGATAAATATTTAACTGTTGTATATCCATTTAACGGTACAACCACGAACTAGAGTGATGTTTATCCAACCGAGCGCTTGGAATTGCCCGATAAGCTCGACTGTTGCCGTCCGCCGCGCTGCAGCCGCATCTTTATTATCATCGCGGAGGAAAAGTAAATGAAATAATATTTTGAGCGGTAAATTTCAGTGATTAAATGCACAAAAAAATAGAAATTGTAATGTCCCGCCAATAAGGTACTAATTTCTCTAAAAGTGTAGTTTTTGGGCTTTATAATAACACGGAAGGACATACTTAATATGAAAACTATTCGGATGAAAATATATACAAAAATATTACTTTCATAGCCCTCAAAGGTAAAGTTGATTTAATGAAGAAAATGTTCATAGTTCTTAACCAACTCTACCAAAAACTTTGAAGATTAAACTACTAATCAGATTTTTCGCTTAGAATGTAACATAAAGTTTAATATTTAATAAATTGTCATACTTCTATGGAAAATAACCTTAACAGGAATTAAGAAAAATTGATAAAATAATGTAGCTATATTTTGTCAATGTTAGGAGCATATAATAATTTATTTATTTTTGTTCTACGCTCACTTTAATATCACGATTAGCTCTGAGTTTTTCAATTTTTTTCTTTAATCGCTAACCCGATTAGCCAGCTCCATTTTTTTTAAATTGCTAGATTTCTCTAAGGTAAATCGCTTTGTCAACTAAGGCTTACAATGTAATATGAGGCATACTGTAATTTATATTATTAAATCATCAAGTTGATAACCTTTTCATCCTTTGCGTGACGTCGAATTTGTTTCTGGACAAAATAATGAGAATTTTGCCTTCTCCTCATCCTAAATAATATTTTCGCTATGAAAATATCCATCATTTTTTATAACAAAAGAAGTATGCTTTTGGTCTATCATCATTAACTTTGCGTGACCGAGATATTATATTTTATTTTACCTTCAAGAAATATTCAGAACGTACTTCTCTTGTCTGTCTTCTAATATGTCTGAATTTCCATTTCCCTTATCCTTTGTTCTTTATCGCTGACTTTCGCCTTTTTATATGTATATAATTTAGGATTTTCATTTCCGTGTACCAAGATAGCTCAGAACAATGTTTCTCAAAGGTTTGGCGATGGAAGTCCACCAATGGGATCTATGCGCGCTCCGGGGCCCTGGGTATGGGTGTGAAAGGGGGGGGGGTTGGGGGTTAAAATTATTCAGGAAAGGCCTTATTAATAGGCATTTCCGTTCAGGGCTATAACTACAAGAAAATAAGTTATCCAATAAATGAAATGTTGAACAAAAATATTATATAATAATAATATTTAGCACTGCGTCTTACTACCCGTTCAGGTTATATACGCTTAAGTACTAATTACGCTACTGGATTAGGAAATGGGAGAGTTGAATTTAGAGGAAGTGAACCCGCATTTGCGTGGAGGGAGAGTGGAAAACCATTTAGGAAAAACCACCCCCAGTTCACTCGACCGAGATTCGAACCTCGATCTCCCCATCCTCGGCGGTCGAGCTCAACACGACTAGCACGTTAGCCAACTACGCCACCGAGGCGGGTAATATTATATAGCTACATTGAATTAGTAGGTATATTATTTATTTTTTTGTTAGTTTTAAAATTCTAAACCTCATAATTCTTTATAAATGATTTTTCATATTTGTTCACTTAAGATTGGTACATACTTCATTTTCTATTTGAATTGTGTCCACCAAGAAAATAAATACAGCATAGTATGGATATATAATATTTTGCCCTTCAAATTTGTGTGATCAACATTATTTAATTCATTATTATTACTAAACTTCCTGTAATCCTACGGACCACTTGATAGGCCGCTGTGGACCGACCACCGATGGTCCGGTGATCACACTTTGAGATATACTGACTTAGGACAAGGTCACGAACAAGGTATACCCTGATTTTGGTTGGAAGAACTCTAGAGAAAATTCAGACATATTTATTTGAGGTCAACATTGCCAACACTTATCTACATTATTTGTGTTATTTTAAAGATATTGACAATATCTATCAAAATCGGCAGCTGCAGATAACATGACTTGAGTGATTATATTATAATTATTTTAGTAGCTCTAGTAACTATCTTCTACTGTTCTTCCTGCCAAAATCATATTTACATACCCCAGGTCCTCAGCCGCCAGATTAAAATTACTGCGCTCATTGAGAGATATTTAGTCTTTAAACATGGGTATTCACAAGTGCAGTCCCACGTGATAACATTGCTATCAACCAGGTATTTTTTTAAATGGTTCATTTTAAAGATAGTTTTACTAGAGAACAGAAAAAAAATTGCCTTCTAGTATCAATAAACCGGCTTACACAAAGTCAGGTTCAGGTAGTGTCACCACCCCTATTCCCATGAACCAACCCCCAAACGAGCTTACTCAGACTGCAAATTACTAAGAAAACGAAGAATACAATGGTCTTTTTTTTTGTTCAATCGAATGTTTGCAATTAATGTTCTGGTTGTAAACAATCTTGAAAATACCGTCGACTGGTTACTTGTTTGAAGAGGTTTTCTTAGCATCGCGTCTTACTACCCGTTCGGGTTTACGCTTATGGTTTTAGAAATTAGAAAGGTTATATAAAGAAGAAGTGTACCTGCATTTGCTTGGAGGGAGAGTGGAATACTATTTTGGAAAAACCACCCTCGGTACACCAAGCCGAAATTCGAATTTCGATCTACTCGTCATCGGCAATCTAGTCTACTGCTAGAAATGACGCCTTAGACCATGTGACCACCGAAGCCGGTCCTTTCAAATATGGTCCAACTAAAATCCGATAAGCAGAAGCCAAGAAAAAAAGGGCCAAAATGTAATATTTTGTAGCTGCCAGCTTGAAACAAAGACCAGCTCTATAGTCAGAGTTCCTTACTAAAGATCCAGAGGTCCAAGGTTTGATCTCCTGCGCTGTGAAACAGTGATTCTGGAATGATGTCAACTCAGCCTTTTAAGGACAAATGAGCCACTTGAATGAAAAAGTAGTGGCTCCGGTTTAGAAAACTGAGCTTAACGCCTGGAAGATTCGTTGTGCTGACCACATGACACCTTCTATCCACAGAAGCTGGCACTATACTCATCATCAGATTGCGGCGACTAGGTCGATATGGCTCGAGTGCGGGCTGACGCAATGGAGTTATCTTGGAACAAAATGTTATCCTTCGGGGGTAGCTGGTTGATGTCGCGACGTTGTGTTCAGACACGTGTTGGTAGGGGTAGGAGAAATGTCGGCGAGAGTATCCCGGTAACGTTAGTTGCGGTGAGACAGGAGGATGTTCCGGCAACGTGAGTCACGGTGGAACATGAGGAAGTCCTGGTAGCTTGAGTCGCGGTGGGAGGTAGGATGATGGTGGGGAGACAGAGGGGGTTAAAACAATATTGTTCCTTCGTAACATAAGACAATTTAATAGCTCTTTCAAACACCCTTGTTGGGTAGCCACTCTCCGACTGGCCCTGAGACGCGGACGCAGATGCAAAGAAGCATGCTCTAATGCACCCTAAAGGGGAGCACGAGAGCAAATTCCAACACGTACCGACCAATTGGTCACACCGTGTGGTTTTCGGATACTAAGACTGACTGGGTTGTCGCATTTCGCGAAGTTACTGAAACAAAGAAAAAACATATTATTAATATTATTGGGGAAAACAAAGTATGTTGGGAAACCGAATAAGGGTTTTTAGAGTTACGTGTGGAGCCCTCTATGGGGGGGCTGAGTGAGAGCCTCCCAAACCACTGTTGACACAACTCGCTTATCCGAGCAGAGCTTTGGGACATCGATGGCACCCTCCAGGCTCGATGACGTAATTCCCAAGCCCCTGGATAAGAGGATTGGTGGCACCGGGAAGTCTGTTGTAGAAGGACTGTGCCAGTTTCCGGAAGTTGTACTTGATGGTAGGCATATCCAGGTCAAGATGCAGAGTCACATTCCGAACATACCAAGGTGCGTTCACAATGATCCTCAGACACACGCTCTGGAACGCCTGCATCCTCATATAGG
>CABFWO010007354.1:1900-16528 GCA_902155825.1 Timema genevievae | reverse complement strand
TTTAAAGACAATGTTCCTTCTTTTTTTTT
This sequence comes from Timema genevievae, assembly GCA_902155825.1. NCBI lineage: Eukaryota > Metazoa > Arthropoda > Insecta > Phasmatodea > Timematidae > Timema > Timema genevievae. The sequence goes on along the minus strand of CABFWO010007354.1, from coordinate 16,499 downwards.
TTTTCAGACAAAACCCGTTCACCGTCTCCATCATCCACGAGGTTTACGACAGTGAAAATGCTCACGAGACATTTGAGCTGGAGTTGGAGAGAGCTTTGGAAGAAGGCTCTGATATCATAATCATTGAACCGTCAAGGTTAGGTGACGAAACGGCTAGGTGGATTAGAGTCGGCAACTGCCTCCACAAGACGGCGATGCTGTCCGGCATTGGCGCTGTGGCGTCAGGTGAGAATGTTGCTAGATCTACAAGAATATCCCCACAATTGGTTCCAGACAATTGTCGTATCTTGAAAAACATTAACTCAGAGCAATATATATATATATTACTTATTGATGCATGCACTGCACTGCAATCGTCATGGATCTGTCATAAATAACACATTTGTAGCTTAAATAAACACTGTATGCCTCATATTTCGAAAAAAGGGTCAAGCATACGAGTTGGGTCGGATCCACTATTTTACGAATCTGAATCTCCAATTTACCTTTGAATCCCAAATCTTTTACCCGAATTTTAGAAAAAATTATGAACCTAATAGGAAATTTAAATATAAAAGAATCATATAAAATACAAATAGTAACTAAACGTTAAGTCGTTCTTAAAATGTGCATTAAATTATAACATTCATTTAAGTGTTAAATTACTGGTCTCGGGTCTGGTTGTTCATCCTATAATTATAATTAGTTAAGAACCAACAATAAGCAGTATTAGAGCTCTAAAACAAATTTCACTTGAAAAAAAATTTAAAATGAATTTGAGGGGCCCTACCCATAATCAAAATCACTGCAGACTGATGTGAGTGGTAGCGTCATGTCGACAAGGTGTGTTATATCTGCAAAGCAAGCACCTCAAGTTCGGGGTATGGTGACAATTGAAAAGCGTCGTAAGTTTGTTATACTCGTTATAACTCGGAAATATGGTACCCACGCCTGGAAAAAAAAACCCCAACTGTTTTCTATTTACTTTGTTCAAATAGTTAATCAAGTTCCACAGTGTTACTGTTCTAGTTTTCATAGTAAGGGTCTTATTTGACAACCAGAAAAGTTACTAGATCTACTTTCACGTATTCATACGCCAAGCAATATGATCTGCAGTTGCCACTTTTGATCAGGGTTGTTACAATTTTACCCAGCCCGAAAAAATCCATATATTATATTTTGGATACAAATCACTCGTCTAATTTTTTGAAAATGGTTAGTCATTCTGTTGAAAACATTTTGGTTAAAAAAAATAGTAATAATAATAAATAATACATTGATTTGATTATGGTGTTAAATACAATCTTTGAAATTACAGATTTTATACAATAGACTAAGCTATAAAATATGTTTTAATTGGTTGAACAAAATATGTTCAACTAGCAACTCACTTGGGATAATATCATTTTAAGGTACCTACACTGTATTAATATAAGGCACTAGAAATAATACTTTGTCAAAAAAAGCAAATGAAATAACAAAATTTCTTACCTTTTATCTATAACTAAATAAAGTAACAAATCAATTCTGCAGCTGGGGCTTCACCCCCCATTTCTATTCCTTCTACACAAACAGTCTTTTTATTTAAACCTGCTAACTTATACAGTATTGTTGCCAAGAATTACATTGTTGCATTATTGTTTTCCTTTATTATGTCTCTTATTAATATGTCTTTTCAAACTATATTAAAATAATATGTTTTTTCTGGATCCCAAATAATTAATATATTTGAATTATTGGTTTGATCAGATAACATACATAATATCTTTAATTAAACCACAAAAACCCAATAAAAATCAATATAACCCAACTGGGTTGGGTTTTTTAAAAAATAACCTGGATTCTTTTCAATCTTGCTTTTGATATGTATTATCAATGTCTATCAAATAACAATAATAATAAAAGTGAAATAGTGTAATTGTTGGTCGCGAAAATTGTATATGTAGTTTCTTTAAGGTTCTTTCTAAGAAAATCCAAGTGTAATTATTATTTACCCGCTCTGGTGCAGAAGACAGCGTGACAAGGAGGAGTTTAATCATTGTTTGGTATTTTTTCATAAATGGTTTTCCACTCTCCCTCCATGCAAACGGGGGTAATACACTTCTTCTATAATTGAACCTTTCTAATCCCTAACACATTAGTGTGATTTAGTAATAATAGTACATAGGCGTATAACCTAAATGGGTAGTAAGAATCGCTAATATTGTTTTGGTATTGTTCCAGGTTTGATATGGACAGATCGCCCTTATGTGTGCACCCCCATCGGTGCGCTCTCTTTACTGTGTGCGGGACTGCACACCATATCGTGGCAGTTTGACCCTTGTGTTCAATATCAAGTCGAAAATGACCTGACTCGCCTTTCGAAATACCCTGAAATCAACCTCCTCGCCGCGGCTTCCCCCATCGTCCTTGTCCGCCGCGAAAACTCGCGAACGAAACTCCTCCAGACTAGTATCACTCTGCTCGCCACGGCTTTCTGCGCTTGGCAGATATACGACGCTTACAAATGAAAGTCAAGAAGGGGGAGGACAAACAAAGACTGCGATTATACATATAAAAATAACAGAACAAAATAGTCTTTAGTTAACTTGGGGAAGCTGAGTATAAATATTGTATTACGGTCATGTAGATCTGATCTTGTTCATTTAGAGGGTACACTTAGAGTAAATAACAGAAGTAACGATAGTTTACAGATTGAGATTGTGGAGTGCAACTTATTAGAAGGCGTGTGTGCATGGAACGTTGTATCGTGCGCCATCTGCTTGTAATAAAGTTACATATTTTCTAATACAGACACAATTGACATAACAATTTTTGTGGTCGGAATATACCACAGAGCTAAATCATTGTTAATAACGCAAGCTAACGCTACTTACGTTTGGCTAGTTAAATACTTTGGACTGGATTATTAATAAAGTTAAATTTATTAGTCTTTAGCACCGCGTCGTGCTACCTGTTCGGGTTACACGCATCTGCACCAATTACGCTGATGTTTTAATGATGAGGAAGGCTTAATTAATAGGAAGTGTACCTGTAATTGTGTAGAGGGAGTGTTGGAAGCCATTTGGTTAAAAAAACCACCCGACAAGGATTCGGGCTACACCATTGGCAGTCCATTTTATCGTGCGAGTGAAGCCTTAGTACCATTCGGCCACCAAAAAGTGGGAAAGGGTGGGGGGGATTAACATAATTAATTTAATAAACATAACACAATCCAAACCAAATATTAATTTATATCTATTGTATAACATAATCTTGTAATTCAATTCTGATCAGAAACTTAGTGCTCGACAGTTATTTGACAAACACTGTTTACTAGTTCAAGGTGCGCAAGGTAGTAAAAAGTGATATGCACACACCTGTGTCTGTAACGGAGGTTTAGCACCTTCACATTTATTGGCTTTTTAAGTCGGCTCTCGACAAATACAATGTAGCCGGATCAAAAAAGAAAGAACATTAATTATCAACAGTTCAAAATGTTTCTTAACCTATCACTTGTTCTGCAGCTGTTGTCAATTTAGCAAATGTAATATAAATATAGTGAACTTTTAGTCGACACTAGATGCTATATATATTTATTTTTATATACCTTCCATAATATTCTTTCACCTGCGATCTGACAATATCTATGCTCTTGTAAATTTTAACATGAGATGATATTGTATTTTGAGTACTAGTTTTATAAATAGAAACTGTTGTCATAATTACTATAATTTTAGAAACTAATCAACTTAGTTATTTAACTTTTTAAAAGCTCATTTTTCATAAATTGGACATGGTTTTGTCTGGGGAAAAAAAATGATGGGAATAAATTAAACAATAAATTGATGTACACTTCGTTCAGCCTTAAAGGTAAGTCTTACTTTGACATATTACACTATGGCAGTGCCATAGTAAAACCAAACAAGGTAAGCTTGAACCTTTAAGGGTGAATGAAGGGTAACGTAAAAGTGAAAAGTAGTTTTGTTAATTGGTTGTTGTAGATATCGGCTCTTTTAGAATATTCGTGGCGAAGTGTTTTTGCCCTAGGTACATCACTAAAGGAACAATTATAGTTGTCACCAAGATTCAGCTCTTATATGTCTTTACAATCGAGGCTAAGAAAAAAAAAATCACACCTTTGTTGCAGTGTTTTGACTTTCAACTGTTTTGTTATTTCTTAGTCAGGAATCGGGATGCATCCTAAATTTGTGTGTATAGCTTGATTTTCTTTAAGGCTTTTAGTAGGATTCTGGTAAGAAAAATGACCCTTAAGATTGTTATTAGTAAGAAAATCGAGCTATATTACATACATACCTAATTACGCCATTCCCTTACAGGGTAGGCAAAAAACTGTGCATATAGCTCTAAAAACAACTCCATACTTAATCCCTCCACAGTTCCCTATCCTTGCATACTCCCTTCTCTTCATCAACATCCATACACAGAGTCATACATGCTGATATTAGCTCCATCACTCGATCCACACTCAACTTCTCAGCATGACCAAACCAACGTAAGACACTTCTTTCACATTGATCTATTGTATTCCCTTTCAAACCGCACTCCTTCAACTCCCATTCATTACCGACACTGTCCATACGCATTTTTCCACATACATTTCTTACACATCTCATTCTAACGCATTCGCCTTGCTCTTGGTCACATGCACAAATTATGAAATTTAGACATCTTGGAAATGCAAATATCGCATAATTTTAACTTGTGTATCAACACTATCCCCTAAATTTAAAAACCTTTATATTACAAAATTCAATAGACAAAGTTTATATATTTGAAACCTTAACCATTTATTCACCTCGACAGTTAATGGTGTTTGAGCACTGTGTAAAATTGTGGTAGAAAGGTGGTAGAACTGTGGCTGCAAAGATATTTACTTGAGTTGTGAGCGTACTTGAAAAAGTTAAGTCAAATTTTAATAGTATGAACTGGATTAAAAAATATATATATATAAAATTAATTTGATTCGTTTTTTAAGGTGTTATCTTAAAGGTAAACAGTCCCTCAATATTTTCATTTGATTAAAAATATGGCCGGTAGCTAAAAAAGTGAAATTAACAGTCAGTATGGCTTGATTGCGGGCTGACACCGAGTTTTTTTAAAATTATTATTATTAGCACCGCGTCTTACTACCCGTTCGGGCTATACGATCTTACGTTAATGTGTAATGGTAGGGTGATTGTGAGATGAAATGGAGGACCTATCAGTTTAACGTGGGATCCGAACCACGGTGGAGGCCTGGCATTCCACACATTCACAAGTCGTGATTAATACACGTCTTGTCAGAGGTAGAAGGAAGGGTTTGGCAATCAGATAAATCTGTGCCGGGACCGAGGATTGAACCTCGAACCCCAAGCATAGAAGTCGTGACACCTTACTCCTAGACTGCCAGGTCACCCCTTTTTTTTATTATTTATTAAAAGATATATAAGTTGCATCGCTATATTAAATGTATGTGGAAAAAAGTTACCACTTTTAAAAATGAATGTGTTAATGATTTATCTATGTATCTATTACAGAAATTAAACTTGTAATATTTGTTACAATAAATATCGTTCTTATATTATTACTCAAAACCGAAAAAAAGCTCAGATGTTTTCATCCAAACTTCATTCAAAGTGAAAAATACAGACTTGTACGCCTCATATTTACAATTTGAATAATCAAACAGAGTAATTTTTTAATAAATACTAGCGAGGCAATGAACCAAGAGAAAAATTGGACAAAACAGTTGAAAATGTCTGAAATAAAAATCTACCTTACAAAGGTTGTGAAAGGTAAGAATATTTTTAATAAATAGATCTGTTTTAAAATAACTTTAGAAACTGTAGCGAGTAGGCCTTTTAAGAAATAATCCCACTATGCACAACCTGATATTGATGTCACAGAAAAAGGACAATTTTTTTTTCACGCATCATATCTTAATACTCTTCACGCCAATTTTTTGTGTGGAAGGAGAATAGGGGAAAAAAAACCTTTAGATTAAAGAAACATCAGTTCACCTTGTCAGGTTTTGAATTCTGACCTCCCTGTCAATAGAAGCTTATACAAAAATTACGCTTTAGTCCGCCTGTCTACCCATGTGGGAAAAATAAGACTTGTTTCCGATAGGTGAGATTGTAAGGAAAGCAAATTAAGGGCAGTGTAATTGGAGATTTTATAGAAAAAACTTTTTTTTGTTTACTAAAATAAATAAAATATTGCTCCAGTAGAATCAAAGAGTTTAATTTTCTTCACACAGTGATGTCAACAGTTGTTGAATAGTTGAATATCTGTAATGAGCATAGCGGCATTAGATGAGAAACTTTTTAAGTGAAGAGAAAAAGTTGTCATTAAATTCCAGAACACCCTCGACATATATTCAAGAACTGTTGATATCACAGTGGGAAGAAATTTAAACTCTTGCATTCATATTGGAGAATTATTTGCTCCCCGCCTCGGTGGCATAGTTAGCTAACCCTCTAGGCTGCCAAGGACGGGAAGATCGAGGTTTAAATCTCGGTCGGATGAACTGGGGATGGTTTTTCTTAAAAGGTTTTCCACTCTCACTCCATGCAAATGTAGGTTCACTTCCTCTAAATTCAACCTTCCCAATTACTAACCCATTAACGTAATTAGTAATTAAGTGTATAACACAAAAGGGTAGTAAGACGTGATTTTAAATAAAATTATATAATTTATTTTGACCAAAAAGCTTTTGCTACAAATACTGCAAAAACACTGACTTTTTTTTCTCTGCATTTTCTACATTCGCACCTTTGACCTTAATATAATGCAGGCACAGTAGTAAGATATACGACTGGAAATATTGCTACTGCATAGCCAGGGAAAATATTTGCCTTTTATTATTCTACTTTTTCTACAATGCCTAAACCCACCTCGGTGGCGTAGTTAGCTAATACACCAGTCGTATTGAGCTAGACCACCGAGGACGGGGCGATTGAGGTTCGAATCTCGGTTGGGTGAACTGAGTTTTTTTCCCTAAATTGTTTTCCACTCTCCCTCCCACACAAATGAGAGTTCACTTCCTCTAAATTCAACCTTTCCCAGTCCTAATCCATTAGTATAATTAGTACTTAAGCCTATGACCCGAACGGGTAGTAAGACGCGGTGCTTATTATTATTATACAATACCTAACATGACCTTGGCATATTCATTTAAGTTTTTATTTCCCATAATTGATATTGCTGGCAGGTTTGGCCGGGTCAGTTTAGTAAAATGACTCCATCTTACTCTATCCTTCCACTATTCTTCTTCCTCTCACTTGCACACTTTCAGTTAATCTGAATAGAATAGTGTCTGAACAACTGCTCATTAGTGATTATAGGTTGAATGTTTCCTTTTGTTTAAAAAGGTTTAGTACCATTTTTTATGTTTACAAGTATGCGGAATATAAATTGTAAAGAAGTTGTCAATTTGTAAATTTGTAAATAAAGTTTAAAAAAAAAGCATCACCTTTGTAACTTGGTACACTCTAATTTTATTAGGGAGGACCTTTTTGGCCATATATATCTTCTCTCGTGTATTCATACGGCAGGTCATGTGATCTGCGTCTGTCACTTTTGATAGATATTATCAATACTTATAAAATAATAATTTAGTAAAATGTTAATCAATTTTGACCACAAAAAAAGTTTGTATTTTCTAAATATGTATCAAAATTGAAATGTAGAATTTTTAATGAGGTGTACAGATGCAGATATTGATTAATTGCCGACAGGAAATAGTCACACTTTCTTACTACAAAAAAAAAAGTAATTGTGACTAATTAAAAAAATATATATAAAATTAATTAGTCGAATTTAGTTTTAAAGGACATGATTTAAAATATTTATTAGAGGTGTGTAAGTACTTGAAAATTCGAGTTCAAGCCGAGTTTTAATAGCTGCTCGACTCGATTTTTACATAACTTGAGAAAATTGTGAGTACTGTACTCGAAATTTTCAATCTTTTTCTAAAAAAATTCCTAGTTTAGCAAATTTTATTCAATTTTAGGATATAATTTCATAGCAAAGAGTCCCTCAATATCTCCTTTTGTCTCATTAAAAAAAAAATTACATTTATATTAGATTTACTTAAGAATTTAAAAAGATTAATTCTAAAAATATGTTTGTACTTATTTATGGTTTATGCATGGATTCATTATATAAATTTAACTTTAATATGGCTTTAGAAATATTGCTCTATACTAATCGAACTGGGAAAAAACTCAATTTTTATAATTCTAACTAGACTCGAAGTGAAAAATGCCTTAACACACACCCACACCTATTATTTATTTCACTTAGCTTGCTTCATATTGTATGGTTTTACTGTATCTTTGGACGATGCTAAGATTTTATGTAATTTTTAGCATAAAATATTAATGTTTACACTTTATTATCTAAAATATCTTTCCAAATCTGACTATAGATGATTTCAACAAATGTTAATCTGTTTTTTTTAATCTCTGTACACCTCCATTGATGTCTTTTGTGCTACTGAAAAAAAAGGGGGGAGTTTAAAAAATGTTATTTTAACAATAAACATCTTAAAAAAAGTTATTCTAGGAAATATTTTTATATTTAATGTACCTATTAACAAAATTACTGGTTTCTATTAAATTAAATATGAGGTCTACGATGGCTCTATCTGTAACTTAAGATCGTTCCATCTGTCTGTGATTCGCTAATCATGTACACTTCATTCACCCTGAAAAGTAGCAGTCTTACCTCAGACTACACTATGGCCCTATCTTATAAGCTACGTCATAGTGGAACAATATAAGGTAAGCTTACCTTTCAGTATAAACGAAGAGGACATTTAATATTGTATGAATGTCAGTATAATGCAAACTACAAAGTCGCCTTTGATTTTAACGATAGCTCCAAGTAGCCAATACCAACTCCGGTGGCCGCATGGTCTAAGCCGTCACTCTTGCAATAAACTAGACTGCTGATGATAAGGAGATCATGGTTCAATCCCAGTCGGGTCTACCGAGAGGGAGGTTTTTTTCTTTCTAAATAGTTTCCCACTCTTCTTCCACACAAATGCATGTACACTTCCTCTATATTCAACCTTCCTCACTTCTAATCCATTAATGTAATTAGTATATACGTGTGTAACCCAAACGGGTAGCAAGACGCTGTGTTTTTTTAAAAAAAACGGTAACCGATGATTTCCACACGTCTATTAAAGATGCTCGTCTTAAACCATGTGTGATGTATGACCCTGAGCAGAGGACGAGTCCCCAGTTCGATTCCCGTGCCCAGGTGTCATTTGTCAACTAAAGGTTGTGTTGGTTTGAATACAACTCAATGGCGTGAGACCACAAGCGGGCTATACTGAGCGAGCAACCGCTGCCCTTAGCGATGACGGTGCCAACATTTGTGGATAGAAGGTGTCAGGTGGTCGGCACCCACAAGCCCTTCGGCCGATAAATCACAGTTTTATAACAAGGAGCTGCTACCTATCATTTGTCCTCACGAGAATGAGTTTGATCCCGTTCCAAACTCGCCGCTTGACAGATAAATTTTGGAAGCACCACGGATCGAACCCGGTATATCTTAATCTGTAGCCAGTAGCTATGACCAATATACCACAGAGGTGGCGGCAGTCTGGTTTGAATATACTAGCGCAATTATAAAAACAAAGAAACATAGCAAAAACAATCGCGCCAGTTGGGGAATAACACCATTTTATAATCAAGTGGTTGATTCAATAGTGGAGGTTAAATGTAGAGAACACATAAGTGTTTGGTATTGTTTCCTTTTCTAAACCCCATGTTACTTTGAAAGTAAAGACCCCCTCACCCCCTTTCCTAACAACATGGGCATGACCCGCTTTGATGCCTGCGTACTCTCGCAGTAGACTTGACTGCCGATCACGGGGAGATTGATGTTCAGATCTCAGTCGGGAGTAGAGATTTTTTTAAAAATTCAAAACAGTTTCCCACTTTCCCTCCATGTAAATGCGGGTACAATTACTGTTAATATAGCCTTCCTCATCCCTAAAACCATTAGTGTAATTAGTACATAAGTGTATAATCCAAACGGGTAGTAAGACACAGTGCTAAAAAAAACAACACAGCCATGGTGAATCCAAGGGGAAAGAAAGATTAAACGGTTGACGCCTCAAGATTTAGAGACGGTTTTTCATAAAAGTAGAGCGGCAGGGTGTAAAGAATGTAGCACTTATCGATTTGTCAATAATATGATGAAAATAAAAAGTGCAACAAGGAATTCATATTCATCACAAACAGTTTCCAGACTGGCCAGGTAATTTTAGTAAAATGCCTCCATCTTCATCAATCCTTTTGCCGTTTACCCGCACACTTGCTGTTATCTACTTCTCCCATCCCTTTCTTGGTCTCCCTTGTGGTATATTCCCTTCCACACTTCTCCATCCTCAATAAGTGTCCACTGTCTTATGGACCCCCTGTGGCCCAACTCTTGCCCCAGAAATCCTCATTTCTAATCATTCGCATGGCCTCCACTTTCCTAGTCTCTCTTACCAGGGCCGTGTCTAAGGGGGGGAGGGCAGCGGCAAAGGGGGTATTTGCCCCTGGCCTAGTATTCCAGGGGGTCACATTTCCCCAGAGAAGTATTAAATTCGATTAAAGTTATTATTCTAAATTTCGCATTAAATAGTGAACAGTGAATGGCAGAGTGGCAATAAATATTCGTTTAGTAATGCCGGGATCACGATCAACTTAACGTTAACTTAAAAGTTAACTTAACATAAAGGACCTCCTCGTGTGTTTAAATGGAAGAGATCATGATGCAGTTAACTTAACGTAAGAGATGTCCTGTGAGGTCTTTTACTTTAAGTGAACGATACTTGAAGGGTATCACGTGATCTAGCCAGCCAATCATTATGCGAGTGACGTCATCAGGGCTATTTAGTAACTCATTTGTTGGTATTATGGACCAATGTTTACTCTTTAGCATAAGTTCTAGTGATCAGACATAGAATCAAAATAATTAAACTAAAATAGGAAAGCTAAATCTATCAAAAAAGTTTTGTGATAGATATTTATTATATCACTTGAAAACTGTAAACATTCACAGATCATCACTGTAAAACTAGTACAAATCACAGATCACACTCGAGAATGAATAAGTTTGGCTCGAGTTGTTATGTTAAGTTATGTGAATCGTAATCCCACATCTGTTTTCTTAAGTTAAGTTGATCGTGATCTCGGCATGATAAGATTCCATTCCAGATTCCTGTAAAACCCTAACTTTATGTAATTCAAGATTTACATTATTTGAGTAATGTGCTGTAGTACAGTAGAATACACCACCATTGTGCTACAGCTGTCGGCCCATCAGAAAACTAACCGTGCAATGGGCCAAAGAGGAATTTACTTTTTGTTAAATTTATTTGCATTAAATAAAGTTCATTCATTTAATGGGTTGATCAATATTCCATAAAATATAAGAAATTATTAAGTAACATACGTACCGAGTACGTATCAATATATTATAAAGGTTTAATGCTAAAACTAAAAAACTGTCGTACAAAGGGGGCACACATCTTCTTAAAACGGCCCTGTCTCTTACATTCAATGTCCATGTTCCTGCTGCACGTGTGACAATGGGTACAAAGTACGCCCTATTCAACACTTCCTTACACTTTAACATTTTGTTAAATATGTAAGACGGTACAGGAAAGATGGATAGAAACAAATAAAAGGAAACTGGCACGATATGGTTTTTACAATCAAATGCGGAACACAATGCTGCCAAGGAACAAAGCAGTTATGGCTGCCTCTCGAAGAAAATTGATTGCCACCCAACAGTTTCTTTTACATATTTCCATCATACTTTATCGATTTCCCCTTTTTATTTTCCCCGTTTAGGAAGTTCCGTTGCAATTTTCACACCCCCTCCTGATGAATTCTAATAGATTGAAACCTAGGTGCATCTCTTTCTATAATTCTATCATATGTATTTGTTTTTATTATTATTATTATTATTATTAGCACCGCGTCTTACTACCCGTTCGGGTTATACGCACTTACACTAATGTGTAATGGTAGGGTGTCTACAGTTTAACGTGGAATCCGAACCACGGTGGAGGCCTGGCATTCCTCACATTCACAAGTTGTGAATAATACACGTCTTGTCAGAAGTGAAGGAAGGGTTTGGCAATCAGATAAATATGTGTCGGGACCGAGGATTGAACCCCGGACCCTCAGCACAGAAGTATGACACCTCACCTCTAGACCACCATGTCACCTATTTGTTTTTCTTTTAGCACTATGTCTTACTATTCGATACTTAGTCGGTAGTGTGTCTGTGAGCTAAGGGTCTCAGTTTCGATTCCCGGCAGGGCCAAAAATTTTTTATCATCGGTGAATTATGGGTTTACCCTTTCACAGTGACGAATTAACGACCAAGGACTGGATATTATGCCTGTCCTAGTCTTAAGTTATATTATAAGACATATGAAGCTATAATCAGGCCTAGCAAGCCGGTAGTGGAAAATATATGGCTTGAATAAAAAACTGACCACAGGCTGGAAACAGTGACAAATGTAAAAAAAAAAAACACTTATGTCTTCCTACTCATCAGGATTCTATGCTTATATACTAATTACTCTAATAGTTTTAGGGATTAGAAAGGCTTTATTTAGAGGAAGTGTAACCGCATTTGTATGAAGGGTGGAAAACAATTTCAGAAATACCACCCTCAGTACACCCGACCGGGATCAAACCTCGGTCTCCCTGTCATCTGCAGTATGGTCTACTGCGAGAGTAGCGCCTTAGGCCATTCAGTCACTGAAGAGGTTTTTTTTAAATTTCCTTTTATAACTACCAAAAAATCGGGGGAAGGACAGGGCGACTGGAGGAATTCGATAATTTACCAAGAGGAGAATCAGCTGAAAAAGGATGGAAACCACTAGTTTAGTGGCGGTTCTAAAAATAAATATAAGTTAAAATATGTCATTTAGTGTGTTATTAGAAATCTGTTCATAATATATCCAAGTTTTCATCTTCATTCGAAAGGTTTCAGAGATGCAAAGGTTTTTGTGAATGTCAAAGTAAAAGGAAAGGATAATTGACCTTCGACATTTAAAAGATTGACTCAATATTTTTGCTAAAATAAAAATAAGTATCTTCCTATAATGCAGGAGTTTTAACTCAAAGAGTTTATTTCAATAAATATTTTTGATATTTAAATGGCAAGATTTTGTCGATACATAGACAAAGCTACAATAATACACTATAATAATTTATTTATCTGGTCGATTTTGTCTTGTTCCGGGTTCGAACCGATGGGCTCATAGCCGGGTTTCCTGGCTCTCCTCTCCATGACCCAGAAGAATATTTCAGGCGCAAGTGTCCGCAAGAGAATAGCCAGGCGCGGTGACAAAGGAGCGATAGTCACCTCCTTCTTTTCCAGTAATATAACTTTTAGGATCTCCTTAGCTACGTATTTCGGGTTGTATCCGCTTGCAGTAGTAGCGTCCATTACTAGAAGAAAAAAAAACTTGGATAAAATATCAGATTTGTAAAGACGAATAACAAACATACCCGGTTTTAATTCATAATTAAAAAAAAATAATAATAATTGAGATTATCAAAATTAACTTTTTTTTTCTCAGACTCTGGATCTCAAATCAGAATCAGTGGTCAGAAGGTATTTTAAGGGAGACAGCTTGGTAAGCGAGAAATCGCCGCGCAAACATTCACCTCTAATGCAATATTTAATTTTACGTTGCGTTGTTTCAAAATATGGTTCACGCCAAAATAAAGTCGAAAGTTCCAACAGGATTCTTTTTCCTTAACAACCCTATATTATAAGATTTAATAAAATAAATAAATGTGTGAAAATGTGACAATAGCTCATTTTGAACTACTTTTTAATCTTAGTACCGGAGCTATGAGAATTGGCTTGATGAAAGAGGGTTCTAGATTCAGACTTTCTCTAACAAATACAGTCATTGTTTGATATTTGAGAACTAGCAGCGAGCTTTCCTCTTTACCTTGAGATAAGAAGTTTCATAGTTCCCCCCCCCCTCTTCCTTAATGACATTAAAAAAGGTTGAAGGTGAAGGGTGAAAGGGAGTACAAGCTTAGACAGAATAGAGCCGTAGTTCCAGAAAATGACATAGACCATTGTATTCTAAGCCGTGTGATCTGACAATGATTGGTAGTTTCTCGCTGACCAAGGCGGCCGGTTTTAAGATGTCACTCTCGCAATAGACCGGGCTGCCAATGACAGGGAGAGAGTGATTGTAATCTTAGTCGGATCTTCAGAAGATGTATTTTCCCAAATGGTTTTCCACTCTGTTTCCGCGCAAATCTGAGAACATTTCTCATAAAACCTTTTTGTCAAATCCAAATCTTAGAAAACATAATAGTCAGAAATATTTAACCTTCTTATTATAAGATTTTATTTTTCTCTTCAATTCGGATTTTGTTTACATTAAGGACAACAGCTCAATGGTCTGGGTCTTGTTGTTACCTTTGTCCAGTTATTAGGCTGGTATGAACCACTAATAAGCTGCATATGACCATAATACAATAGATCTTAAAAAAAAAAAAAAAAAAAAAGCCAGGCCATATATTAATGAGACCAAACATAATTAATTAACTAGGTATATAACGAATAATTGATTCTATTAGGAAGG
>CABFWO010007353.1:0-25786 GCA_902155825.1 Timema genevievae | reverse complement strand
CTCAAAGCAGTGGTATCCAATAATCGTCCAAGGAAAGCCGTGTCAGATGCCAAGGTCGTCAACGGAGGGCCAAAAGTCTCTGTGCAGGACTGAACGGCAGGGGAAGGGAAGAAAGAGGTAATGAGAGAGAAAGAGAAGGGAGAAGAATGAAAAATAGGAGTGAAAGGGAAGGAAGAAAAAAGGTGTTGAAAGGAAAGATTTAGGATAGGTTTTTCCTACACGAGGTACGTCCTGCACAAAAGCCTCCCCTTTTAGTCGCCTCTTACGACAAGCAGGGGTTACTGCGGGAATATTATAAACCCCGTCCCGCAGGGGGGAATATCCTGTAAAGAATGTATTATTTAAATGTGTTAGAGGTAATGCTACCCCCCCCCCTCCCGGGAATGATATCGGGGAAAGGAGACTTGAAAATCAGTCGAGAACATTACCTGATTGTAACAATGTAAGATAGTTTATTATGAACAAAAAAAGGTACATATTAAGTTCACAGATATAATAACACCTCGTGAAGCGCGAATCTCTTGCATGTACAGAAATAGTTCCATTAGGGTATGGAATACATAAATGTTACAATGCTAGAAAGCCTACAAGAATAACAAATGCAATAAATGTAACCAACATAGAAGCATGATGAATACCAACATAAATCTCAAGTAGCAAAATATAAATAGTTATCAAGGAGGTCTATGGTTCTAGGTTTGTTATGCCTCAAGCCCCAACCAGGAATGCACTTATTCCATTATTGCTCCTAATAAATGTTTCCACATTTATACCCTTTGCGTTAACGTGAGAAGTTACCCTAAGTCGCGCCTTGAATGTGAACGCAAGCAACATAGCCTTTAAACATAATATAAATATAAATCTCTCAACTAATATGTTAACGTTTGTAATCTTAGCAAGAAGTTAACTATAGATGCCCTCTTTGACCAATGTAGGTCAACATAATGTACAACAATGTGACAATACCTAGAACCTATCAGTGGACCAAGTCCCCAAATTAACATACAGGTGCCCCGTGAGTAGAGGTATTTCTCATCCTCAATTAGTTCCTTCATACCAAGAACGGTCTATATTTTCGTCTATTTCCCATGCGAGGTATAGTCCGTTTTCGCTATGAAGGTCAAAATTGCCAATGTAAAAATACGCTTCTCATCCTCGGATATTGCCTTAGGCTAAGAAGAACCAGACGTTGTTTTGGCTAAGAAATGAATAATTAAGAATGTGAAACCATCGACAGTTTTCGCTAAGAAGGGAATAATTGAGACTGTGAAACTATATACATCGTATTCGCTAAGAAGGGAGGATGGGAAACAATGAGTCTATAGTTTATCGTTCTCTAAGGTAAAATCTGGAGCATTGTTTCCAGAGCCCTTACTTCCGCCCCGCTCCCAGCCCCCGCCCCCTCCCGGGGCTCTCTCTCCATATCCTAACAGTCCTTGCCTGACACCTAGCGCTGGGTATCAGTCACACTCCTTGCCCCTTCTTCTATTAAAATAAAGCAACAACCTTGTCGAGGACTATAGAATAGATAATCTCACAATCTCGAGAGTTTGAAAAACATCCTTGAGGAACATTGTTATTCGTGGATACCGCATAACAAACCATGTGAATAACAAAGCATCTTGTCGTAGAATATTCAACAGTCATTATTTGAATTTGGAGACATAAATACGGGATTAATAGTGAGTAGTCATAAACACTTAATACAATTTTAGCGTGTGGAAACCATATAAGTTGTTATTGAATATTACTATTTCATTCTGATTACACGTTTATGTGCTAAATAATCTAATATATAAATCGGTAACAGACACAGTTTCAGATCTAATATTCTATGTCAAGAATATAACAATTACTCTGATAAAATATACTACCTGTCCAGGTTATAAACAAATAAAACCACCTGAATATCGATTAAAGAATTATTTAACTTATTAAATGTTCTATAAAGCATTGAAAACGAATTATATCATTAACTTGTCTTTGAGTAATAATATTAATCTGATAAAATATACTACCCGTTCAGGTTACAAACAAATAAAACAGTCTGATCAATAACAAATAATTTATTTAACTTATTAAATGCTCCATAAAGTTTAAGAAACAAGTCGTAGCACTAGTCTGTCTTTGTATAATATAATTAGTGTAACATATTATAATACTACCCGTCTAGATAACAAACAAATAAAACATTTTTGATCATTGAATAATTAATTACCGTATTTAATGTTATATAAAGCATAGGAAACGAGTCATAGCAAGAGTCTAATTAAAAGCCTTTCATAAATTTAACCTGCGGGGTTATACGTCAAGATAAATGACAGTAAATAGGCCTGAAATAGAAAGGATAGTGAATACCAGTGCTATATATATAGAGTTAACCTTTAAAACATTTGGGCCAAGAGAGATAGATAGCTGGTACGGGATTGCAAGTCCAATCATAAATTTCTTATCAGGATTTGCCCTAAGAAAGAAAAAACTAAGATTGGGGCACAGCACCATGATAGTAGGCAAAGAAGGTGACCAAATAAAAATAAAAAACCTCTCTCAGTTTGGAGTGATCCCGGCTCAACATGTCCTTATGGAGGGCATCACATTCCCACCTGAAAGAGGAAGCTCAATGCCTCAAAGTCTGGGACCACTCACTGCACTGTTTGGTTACCTAAAGGCAGAATGTAACTACCAGAAAAAGTGGCTAGATGCAGCAGCCAAATCAATGGCACATATACCCAATATTGGAGAGATGCTAGCTTCTTTAAGGAATCAAGAATTCAGCAAAATTAGAGACACCATATATGCATTAGGGAACATTCTCTTTATAACAACCTCAAGGCAGACAGTTAGGATGTTTCCTCCCCCAAACGCTTTTGCAAAATTACTCAGTGAGCCATACGACTCTAAAGGTCAGACATCGACACAATAGGAAATGATTAGGCAATTCAATTTTTCGGGTAAGGGGGCTTTTCTCTTTTATAAGAGATTTCCATAGTATGTTTGGCACTTATAAGGAAGATACATCAATTTTGGCTGCAATAAAAAATAATGCAAATTGGTATCTCAGACGTGAACTAGGAGACTGCTTCAAAAAACAAAACAGTAGCGGACAAGTGGTAAACTTCACACCCATCCAACAAAGGCTGTATGCTCGACTCTGCTCAGCGAACCAAACTGGATTGCTTTCAACTACTAGAACACATTTATTATGTCAGCCTTGCTTCAGTGGCCGTAGAGTCCAAAACTTGATTCCAGATTTCTTCGAGAAATTAAATAGCAAAAGAGGTCAGTCAATCATAAGGACTGAGCTCTCTACTCTAAATGTAAAACTTGCTGAGATCTTTGATGAGCTGAAATCAGATCTAGAAGAAATGGGAAAGCCCTAATCATGGAAACGGTACAGTGGAAATCCTTAGCACAACTGAATCCCACTACCGAAGGTGCTGACACAGAAGTAATTGTTACAGGGCCAGGAAGATTTTTCTTGGGATGAAAAAGCAAAGCATATATATTGTCAAATTTATATAATCATGTATCCAAAAAATCTCAATTAAATATGTATCCAATAACATGTAGTCAAGTTCTGTAGAGTAATATTTAGGAGGGGGAAAAGTTGCGTTCTGGACCATATTTTCTCCGACTTAAAGTACAAATTTGTCTTTAATTACTTAGACGACATCTGTGTGTACAGTAATTCGCCTGACGAACATCTCGAACACTTAGACACTGTGCTGAGCTGCTTGTGTGAGGCAGGACTTACGGTCAACCCAGACAAAGCCATGTGGCACTTAGACACTGTGCTGAGCTGCTTGTGTGAGGCAGGACTTACGGTCAACCCAGACAAAGCCATGTGGGCCAAACAATTCATTAAGTATTTGGTGTATATTATTTCTAATGAATGGGAACATGCTGGTTAACCCCGAAAGGGTGAAACCCATTGTTGAGTACCCGCAACAACAAAACATTTAAAAGGTGAGGTGCGCTTTATTGACATGTGTGCCTACTACGAGCGGTTTATCCCGCATTTTTCAGAAATTTCTGCCCTTTTGAATTCGTTGAAGGAAAAAGGTGTCGCATTCATCTGGGGTGAGGAACAATCTCGTGCTTTTAAAACTCTAAAAAGCAAGTTAGTCTGCCCCAAAGTTTTACACATGCCTGATTTTTCTCGTAACATCCTTCTTCATGTCGATGCCTCCTCTGTCGTCATAGGCGCTGTTTTGTCTCAAAGATCGTTGGACGGTGTTCATTCTGTGGCATACGCCAGTAAAACCCAGGTGTTTCACACCAATAGTTATCTATACAACTTTTCATACTTAACTATAAAATGTCTAATCATAATCAATGGATGGTTTGGATATTTACAACCTATAATTCTATGTACTATCTTATGTCTTATTTCTTAACTAATAAACTAACGTTGTCAATTATGTATATTATTCCTGTAATGTACCTATATCTTATAATGTAGTAAACAATAGGGTAGTTGAATGCAATCCGTACCCTACGGCTACAGTTGAATACTTTTTTTTCTCTGATTCGCTATCAAACACTCATATGGATAAAATCAACGCTTCCATCCTCACGTACTCTATGAAGCAGAATTTGTGTCTGATCTCTGCCGCGGTGTTGAATAATTTACATATAGCATTTATTTAAGCGTATGCCTGTAGAGATATAAACGCGCTTGGGATTTAATCTCGCCCTCTGTACGGTATGAATAACTCTGCCTGGACTACCGGACGGGGCTGGCGGTCGGAGGGTGGGGGCTGTAAAGTCACCCCCCGGCAGCTCGTCAAGTGCGGGAGGATCAGCTGGTCGTAAGCCCGGATAAAAGAGGAACGATGGAAGGGAGTTTGTCGCTTCGACCTTAAAAGATCGCCCGAACAAAACCCAGCGAACCGGGTCCCACCCCTTGGGGTGGTTGAATGGGTGTAGTCAACCCTCTGGAATATTAACATGGACAATGCTAGTCGATCCGGGCCCCGGTGGGTTGGGAAGGGATGAGTCAGCCCTTCTCGCAAAACAATCGTGACTTATCCAGAACAACTGGGATCCGGTTCACTCAGAGCCTGGAGTTCGCCCTGGAGTTCCCGACTTGCCGGTACGAGTGGACTACCCCTCGAAAGGGTGGAGGGGAAGTGTGGTCGGCTCCCTTGCAGGAAATCTCGTCCTTGCAAAGGTGTAGGAGTTCGCATTGTGGAGAGAGGTCACAGAAGTCGCTCGTTGGGACCAGCCCTCGGGAAGCTGTGACGAGTGATCCGGATAGAATGCACGTCGTGGGAACCTGGCGGTCTGCACAACTTCACTGGGGGTAACTCTGGTGGGGCTATGCTAGCGTGGTCCAGACCACTGAATCACTGGGACAACGGGCCCATTACCTGATTAAGTGTGGGTCCCTTGCGTAACTGTGTTCTCTCGGGGTAGTAAGAGGCGAAAGGCGAGGGGTGCATCCAGTTTGCCGGGAACGGCGGGTGGCGGAAGGGACCTTGAAACCTGATGTGGCTGCTGCACCGAAGGGGACTTCTTGGGTGGAAACGCCCCGGAGAACCCAGGACGGTCGATTACCACTGGGCTATGAGCATTGTGGTGGTGGGGGGTCGTTTAAACTTAATCCTCCATCGATGCCAGCGGGGGCGGTCCGATGTAAGAGACGGCCCTCCGAAAACACTTTCTATCTCTTATAATGGGCGCAATTAATGAGGATACTGTTACTTGTGAAATGATGAGCGATAAGAGAGAAACTGACAATGTAGAAAGTGAGAGGTGTGAGGTAGGTGAAGTGGAGGTAGGCAAAGGAGTGGAGGTTGGCAAAGGTGAGAATAAGTAAGATTACGGTGGAAAAGTGACAAGGAGGAGGAGTGAGTAGAGCTTTTACGAACTTTTACGCTCACGTGATGTTTTTGTAAAATTCTATGCGTTTAATCTCACCGTTATCCAGTGGAACTTTTTAGTAAAAGAAATGACGTTTTGGTCCGATATTGTGGATAATTGTGTAATCTTTGTAGTCGAAGATGGACGACTTTAACATAGTTGTGAAAAAACTTTTCGGCATGTGGAAATTGAGCCCGAGAAAAAAAATCAGCTATACATGTCTACGGACGAATTACGAGTAAAAACTCATTACGGTCTTTAACAATATATCACACGCCATATAGAATATCTCAAACCATTCTAATGGATCGGTATTCATAGACAATGTTCTTACCTTCAAATGGTCAGTCGACCCCTCCGTTCCTATCTCATATTTTGACTATCTATCGTTATTTGACGATCTTTGTATTTTGATTCATAACAATAACAAATTGTGAAAAATGTGTATTTTTAACAATAGTTATAATAAACATGTTTATTTATCTTTAATTTTTTGTAATATTTCCCTCTTATTTAAATCTTATATTGTACCGAGTTTAGGGATAGAATTGCTCAGGTTGTACAGTTTCTACAGTTGGGAGAGATACAGTATCAGTATAAATAATAGAATAGTTAACAATAATAGATTTATTAGAAACAACAAAATTAAAAGAATTTTACAATAAAGGTCCAAGATTATAAAATTGACTGGTTGGATTCAGCTGATCCTTACAAGGGTTCATTCTCAGTAGGCGTGAGAGCTGGAGAGGACCCAGACTATGGTTCTATGGTCTGTTGGAGAAAATTAAACAGTTACTTTACTAATAAATACAAAGAGATCATAATACACATGGGCTTTAAACAATTTTGCTCAAAGAGTGGTTAGGGAAAGATTAAACAAAAAATTGAAAGAGTTGTAAATGAGGTGATGATGGCTACAAAACAGGCTGTCAATTAATTGGTACTATGGTTGGTCCTTTCCCCTTTAGGTACTACCAATGCATTCAATAGTACTATTCAAATTAATCAGAAAAACTCTAATAACCTACACAAGCTCAACAAGAGTCAAAAAGGATAAATAAACAAAAGTATTATCTACGCGGACCCCACTATGAAACTAGGGGAGTTTTCCACGGGTTGCCCACCTAAGCTAATACTGCACTGTAAGAGTGACTGCTTAGACAACCCATCACACATAGATAATTATAAAACCCAACGGGGAATTACAAACAAAAGACAGCCTGGTTTTAGCTATGTATATCCAGAAAAAAGAACAAGACGTCCACGGCGTCAAAACGGGACTCGACGTTTAAATGGAACTTGTGTAGTGCAGCGAGTCTCATAGCTAAGACGTAATCATACAGAAAGCCAACGGATTATAATTTGAAGACTGCATCATATGGATACAGCAAATATATTCGCTCGTCTGAGGGACTCGCGAATTATATGGCATCATAATGACACAACCTAGGATCTAATCACTTAAATATATTTACTTGGAAGTCAAAAAGATTCAAGTTTAAATTACTATTATGTTGACACATAATAAACATCAAACAAAAGTCGCTTTTCGATACAAATTAAACACGTCATTCTAGACTATTAAAAACCTAAGACAAGCAAATTACTCATGTCTAACTCGACATGTACTAATCAGTTTCATTAAACTAAATGTCAAGTCCTCCGGACTTGATTACAACATCAGAGTACTTAAGTGTTGGGAGTGTTCCCTGCAGGCTTTTTTCGGCGGTGAATCCGACGACCCATACTGCATGGTCAGCACTGCGTTTTGACGACGAGAGATCTATTAGAGGTTATTTTCTGCAGGTCGTCTCGGTGGTGGTTCCAACGATCCATACTCCATGGCCAGCGCGGCCTTCATGATGAGAGGTCTGGTAGAGTAGAGGTCTTCCCTTCAACGCTTGGTTAATGCAATGCAGTAACTTGTGACTCAGGCCTCGGGTTTATATACGCTCTCAAATCTAACTCAAACGGAACAGACAATATGACGATAAACAGAGAATAAGAGAGAAGGAATAAAGATAGGGAGATAGGGAGGGGAAATGAGAATACAGTTAGAGGGGGAAGGTTAGTTTTCCACTCTCGCCGGCAGGAGCGCTCGAATGCCGAGGAACTTTACTGGTGAATTCACGTGTCTCCATTTGTTCATTGACGGCTGTGACGTATGTTGGAGGTGGGACCGCCATGTTAAATACATATTCTTCAACCACGAGGTGACGAAATCCAACATCATCTTGATAGGGTGAGTTTGTACACATGTATCTTTACTCCAAATATAAATGTTCTAATTATTTTGTTTAAACTGGGTTATTAGATTTATGAAATATTATAATATAGACGTCCTTTAAACTTTTTCCTTGTCGGCCGCAATGTCGATTCATGAACATATTATCTGGAACCATCCACTGGTATACGAAATTTGTTTGAACATCTATTCACAAATATGACATTATTAATCCTCTTCTAAGATATCTGCCACAGTATTTATCAAAATTCCTATTTTTTTGGGTAAATTATTGGAATATTAACCTTCGCTTGTAGCCGTGTCGATCTCTCTCTGATTGACATGCTACAATATTTGTAGTAAGAGTCGTATAACATAAAAAAAAGTCTAGCATTAAATAGAGCTTATCTAATTATGACGTCATTAATAAACATAATAACCAAAGTATTGGTGGATATGGAGTTTCATACATTGTACAACATTAATCGACGTCAAACGTCTTGTCGCGTATATATGCGCTATATATGCGGCGAAGCCGCAGCGCACGCGACAAGATAAGATATGGGATACACCGCCGGAGCCGCCGCCGTTGATAGCGAAGCTATTGACAAGTTGCCAGTTCGTAATTCCCACGCGCTGATTACATAATGGAGGTCATGTAAACAAGATAAGATAAAACATATTGTATAATATTTATTTGAATGATGTAATATTTATTTAGGTGTTATAAAGGTATCGATTAAAATTTAATTGAATCAATAAAGAATGATATAAATATATTGGCGGGAATTAATAGTATATTATAATCTTCATGATCGCGTCTACGTCAGTATCTGTTGATCGTGGTTACGATAGAGTCTACATTGTATCGAGCGCATATTCTGACGATCCTGGATGTACAGAATGTTTTGATATGTCATAAAATATCAAATGAAGGTTTTTTGTTGATAATTAAGGAGTATTTTGAAGAAAAAAGTATAGAAATTCAGTTGGAACAAGTAAATTATTTGGATAATACTTTAACATTACCAAATCAAAAAGAATTCAATTCAAATAATGTGTACATAAGATACCATATTTGTACTTCGAAATGTTTCATCAGAAATCCTAAATTTAGAAATTATTGTCGTCAATTCAAGAGAACCTGTTGTAACTTCGTGAGTTGGAAATTTCTTCATTGTGAGCAAGCTTTGAAAAAACAATTTGAAGACGATTCCAAAAAATCATCTGATTTGTTTTGGGACGACTTCGCTTCTAGATATTTGAAAGATCCTCAAAAAGGTGGAGAATCATCAGTAGAAACACAAGAGGAACAAGAGAATTGGAATGCTAAAACAGAACTCGAAGCTTTGGAGAACTTAGGTGAAGATTGGGACCGTGAAATCGACGAGAAACTTGACCAGAAACAAGGCTTCACAGAAGTTCGCATAGAAGGCGGAGAAATAACTACACGTTTTGACGTCAATTATGAGTGGAATTGAGAATATTAGCGACAGCGAGGTAAGTCTAGATAGTATTCCCGAACCTCAAAATAAAAAAAATTTAAAACTAGTAGTACATTCACAACAAGTATTTTAAATTTTATCACATTAATTCGACTGTATTTTGAAAATCCTTTGGAATTTAAGAGATGGACTCAACAGAGTTTGCTGTCGGGTATGTTGAAAATAACGGAAGAGAGGCCGATTGTAGCGGCTCTGATAGACCTAGTAACGGATTGTGTGAAAGGGGAAGACTCTGTAGATGGGAAAAGTATGTGGAAAGAATTGGAGAGTCCCGTGAGAGATCAATGGTCCTCCATGACATCATTCCCATTGGAACAGGTACAGACAATGGATAACTTGTTTTTAGGCTGCTTGCAAAACAAAGCCGTCGAAAAACGGGATTCTCTATCATCTATTACCACTAATGCGAAGGATGGAACCACATCCATGTCATCCACGATTGCAACTGGTTCTCAACCAAATGCTCATGCGCAATCTTATCAGGAGTCAGAGTCGTTTCTAGACGGTCTACTAAGTAGATAAAGTCTTCCACCACAACAGACAGCAAATTCTGGAGAAACTTGTTTCACTATTTCGGTGAAAAACAACAAGGAAAGTTGTATATCAAAATTCAAAAAAATCCAATCAGTGTCCCATTATACGGTGTTGAAGATCTATCCCAGGCATTGTGTGGGGAAACAGAATGCTTGGAAGAATTGTGCGGTAGATCTTCGATTTTGGAGCAATCTAAACTCGATGTTTCCATCTCCGAAGGAGGATCTATTACAGAAACTGATTCGATCCAATATAAAGGATATGGAAGAATTGAAAACCAATCCCGAAAATCAACCATTCCTAGAGGAAAAAAGATTTTCGAATCAGTCGAACAATTTCTCCTAAGTAATATTTTTGTTCCAATTAAAAACTGTGTATTAGATGAAGAATATTTAAATTTATATTCTTATTCAATTACAAAAAATAATCTTCAAAGAATTTTGCATAATGTAGAAACTAAAACCTCTAAAATGACATTTGATGAAATTTCAAAATGAGTAACTAATCAAAATCCTAAAATTCCTGTTACAAGAGTAGTATTCAAAGCATTAGGAGCTTTTGAAAATTATTATCTAAGTATTGATGAAACTAGAACTATTGTAAAATTATTGTTAGAATTTCAATTTAATCAAGATCAAGAAATGATTGGTGAATTTTTGACTACTTTGTATAAAGTTTTAGATAGATGCAATGAAAAGTGCTGTGTTATTTATTTATTTGGAGATCCAAATTCATTAAAATCTACATTCTTTACTATGATTGCTGATGCATTAATTAATGTTGGTTATTGCAGTAAAAATAATAAATTGTCTCAATTTGGTTTGCAAGACTGTTACAACAATAAAAGAGTTGTAGTCATAGATGATCCATCTTTTGATCGATTAGCGATGGAACAAATGAAAAGTTTATTCAGTGGAGATGCAATCAATGTCAGTGCAAAGCATAAAGGAGATGTTATAATAAATAGAACAGCATTTTTAATGGCATCTAATAATGAAATGTTTATGGGTCCTGTATGGCAATCTAGAATATATATGAAAAAGGCTTGGGATATACGGTATAGTGATTTACCTTGGGTCACAAAGAAGCTCAATCCATTGTATACTTATCATTTATTTAGGGATTATGGTGTAATTTGAAATAAAAACATGTATTTAATTGTTTTATTATATATATAAACAATGTACAATTTGGGTTAAACATGTATTTTACAAATAAAAATAAATAAATTTGTATCCTTTTATTAATTATGAACATAATTCCTTACATCCTTCTAATAATAGTGCCACCTACACTTGGTTTCTTTTTTGGAGGACCAGGTTTATTTTCTGATCTTATAGGTCTTGGTACCTGTTCCTGATTAACAGGTGCAGGTGGTTGGTATGGAGTACCAAAAGTATATATTAAAATACCTATACTACTATTCAATACAGTATATGAATTAGCACTATAATTTCTTAAATTTCCATCTAATGTAAAAAATCATTTCTTTAGTACTATTTATTGGGACTCCAGTACCTTGTCCAGTATTAAAATCACATTCAATAACAATTGAGGTTTCCAGTACCTTGTCCAGTATTAAAATCACATTCAATAACAATTGAGGTTTCCAGTACCTTGTCCAGTATTAAAATCACATTCAATAACAATTGAGGTTTCCATATAAAGATCACCATGTGATTGTACAAAATTAGCTTCATCTCCTGGAACAGAACTTTTAACTGGATTCAAACCAATACATACTACTTTAGGTTGAGTATTGTTTAAAACTACTATATCATTCAATTTAATAAATTATAATGAAATCGTTCACATTTGATTTATCTTTTTATATTTGGTCCCACCCAAAACAATTAGCGATGTTTTGCCATTAACGAATTACCTCTTTCTAAATAATGATTATTCCTTTTTTTTACTTAGATATAAATGTGAAGCGATCCGGCCGGATACAGTTTATTTATATATACAGTAAAGCCCCGACTATCCGCGAGTGCCGCGAGAATTTTTTTCAATTAGGAACCTCAAAAAAAAATTTTTTCAATACAAGCCAACAACAGGGAAATACAATAGGCCCTACAGTGCGAAGGTCGAAAAGTATTGGCAGGTTTATTGTGCATCATAATCCTATAGGCCTTCTCGGAATTTGTGGACGAGTGGCAGGCTCTTGCGCTTTTATTTTGGTCATGGCTTTCACATTCTATGATCACTGGCCTTGAGAAACCGAGTAGGCCTGCAGTGGTATCAGTTGTTAGTAAGCGTGCTTAGTGATCAGTCGTGTTTTATGTTTCTTTGTCAGTGCTCAAGTTTAGTGTTTTGTTTGTTCCTGAAATTAATAATGGCTGAAAAACGAAAGAGGATTATGTTAACGATTGCACAAAAACTTGAAATGATTTCTAAAATTGAAAATGACGCTTCAAGGAAACAGATGTGTTTGAATTACGGGATCGGGGAAACAACAGTGCGAGACGTTTTAAAGCAAAAAGACAAACTGTTGGGCTTTGCATCGGTGTCGGACAGTGCTTCTGGGATGAAAAAATGAAAAACAATGAAGGTCCTTGATGGACCGCAGCTTGTTCTGAGCAGGAGTCGAAACCCACTGCTAGTGCCAGGTACGTAAGACCGCAAGCCGAGCACAACACTTCAGGTCTAAAAACATGACACCCAAACTCGCCTCAGGAGGGGGATGAACCGCCTCCTTGGCTGCCCGATCTACCAGTTCATTTCCTGAAAGACCAGCATGACCAGGAATCCAGCAAAAGGCGAGCTGTGTGCTTAATGAATCAATTTTTAAAATTTGTTCTTGTTATCATCTGCACGAGTGGATTCCAGGAGTACAGAGTGGACAATGCCAACAGAGCACTCATGGAATCCGTGCAGATGAGAACAGAACGGTGACACGATAAACAAAACACAGAAATTTAAAAATGGCGTATAATTCAGCCGTAAAAACAATGGTTTACCTGGTGAATCCTAATTTAAAATTGTTTCCCTCCACAACAAATGCGCATCCCACGGAGGCCGCGCACTTGGAACCATCCGTATATATGCGCTTAAAGCCCTGAAAGCGAGTGGAGAGGAGATCATTAAAGCTCCTCTCATATATAATAGGTGGGGTGGTCGCTTTATGGAACTTTGCAAGATCAAAATGGCATTGAGGTAGGCGTATCTTCCAGGGAGAAACTCGACCTGAGGATGTGGGGATAGCTGTAAACACCCCCTTAATTCACCAACGAATAAAGGCCGGTGCACAACATAAAAAAATAAGAAGTTTCAAAAGACAATAAGAATAATAATTGCAGAGGAGCTGATAGGACGATCACAAGGTAAATAGACCGTAATCAGGTCCATTTTTCTTCTGCTTCCCCGATACCCACTCTACAAATATTTAATATTTTAAATATTTAAAAAATTCTCCCGGCAATTAGTAAAGGAAATAACATGAGTATATGAAACAAAAAATACCAGAGGTAAATAAGTCATTTTATTAATATAAAATGTAGGTATGTTGAATATGGCACAATATAACAAAGGAATATATATATATATAGCTATTATTATACCTATATATATATATATAGGTATAATAATAGCAATAGTTCCAAGTCACATCAATCACCTAAAAATTGCTTAAACATTGATTGCTCTAGTCATTAATGACTTCCATAAAGATTCAATATTAAGAGTATTCTTAATTATTCAAAAAAATAAATAAATACAACAGTGGACTGACAGTTCTTAACCAGGTGGCTTCAACAGCTTTTTCAAACTCTAACCTCAATTTTACCATATTTTGCCAATTAGCATTAAAACAAATCGTGCGTAATATTACGAGTAAAGAATAGCCAAATACTACTAATTTAAATTTCAGTTTCCAAGCCGGATGTGCTATAAAGTTAACCACCATTATTATAACATGAGACTAACCTATGCAAAATATGGCGACTCCCTGATATCAGAAAAGGTTAATACCACACAAACCCAGAAGGGGACTTTGTGTCTAGAAAATAAAAAAGCAAACATTATTTATCATAACAATATTACATATCAGGAGATCGGTGTCCTGACAAGAGTAAAACCTCCTTGTAATATACACCATTATATACGCTAAAATTCGGGCTCAGAGAGTGGAAGAAGGGGGTATCGAAAACAAAGGAAAACCACAATAACAAGAAAGAGAGGGAATGGATGGCTAGATGGAGGTCGAACAGTTGAGTATCATCGGGAAAGATCCAGAACAAATTGTTTTACATTGCACTGTCTTCTCGGGCATATACTGTACGTCACACTTTTCCCAACATGCCTCGCGATGAAATAGACCACAATCTTTACGCGGTTAGTCTAAGCCAAATGTTTATCGTGGAACATAGTGTTGGGGCGGGAAGCCCACTCGGCTGGCGCAACTACATAATGGGACAATGGTGAGTTCACTCCTGTTTATTTTAATAGTGTCCAGTCTTGTTGACTTCTTTACTCTTGTAGCTTTATGGTAATAAATGCTACAAGCCTTTGGCAGGACTATCCCACACGTGTCGAAAACAGACAGCATCCTGATCCCAACCGGCCTTGTACTACGCCAATTGGTTTCATACAAGACACGCTTAGGGGGATGAAACACAGGGCGGTAGGCAGCATGCTCTGGCATGCAATGTAATTTAGACACGTGAGATACCAGGAGATAGGACCGCCGGTAAGAGATAAGGGGCTCACCGGTGTCGAGACAGATAATGAAGACTGGACTGGTACGAAAAGCACCAGTAGCCAGCCGTAAGCCAACATGGTGGACACTATCTAACATCGTTAACGATTAAGGTCTCGCTGATTCATAAACAAAACTGCCGTAGTCTAGTTTAGATCTTCCCAAGGCCCTATACAGGCGCATCAAGGTTTCCCTATAAGCACCGCAGGACAGACCGCTAACCACTTTGAGCAGATTGAGTGCTTTTATACACCTCGCTTTCAGGTCTTTGACGTGGGGGATCCAAGTTAATTTAAAACCAAATAAAAGTCCCAGAAACCTTACGATCTCTGAGACTGGTAAAACAACGTGGTTCATTAAAATACTGGGGGCTGGTTGTATTCCGCGTAATCTATGGAAGTGGACGACCGTCGTCTTGGCTGCAGAGAAGCGAAAGCCATTACGCGATGCCCACAACCATAGATTGTTGACAGAGAGTTGTATCTGCCGTTCATATAATAGCGCATAACACGCGACAAGATAAGATATGGGATACACCGCCGACGCCGCCGCCGTTGATAGCGAAGCAATTGACAAGTTGCCAGTTCGTACTACTTGCCCTGTTACGCAATCAAGGTCATTTTATGTAAATAGATAAGAATGGGCGGCAATTAGATAAAAACCACTTAAAAATGTTATTCTTGTTTATTCAGGTGTTATAATAAATATTAACTGATATATTGAAAGCCAATTAAGTAAATAATAATTGATATAAATATATTGGCGCGAAAAATAATAGTATATTACAATCTTCACCATGGCGTCATCATCATTCTCTAGTGTGCAGGCGCGAGACTACAAGCGTGTCTACATAGTTTCCAGCCCGTGGACAGACGAACCAGGTTGTACTGAATGTTTCGACTTATCACATAAACGATCATCAGAAGGTTGTGTAACTATAGTTAAAGATTACTTGGAAAAACAAGCAGTAGAGATTCAACTTGAGCAAGTCAGATATATTGATGGAACATTAACATTGCCAAATCAAAAGGAATATAACTCTAATAACGTTTTAATTCGATATCATTTCTGCACTCCACGCTGTTTCAAGAAAGGCGGTCTTCAAAGACATCCAACAAGTTATTGTTCACAATTTAAACAATACTGTTGCGACTTTGTTTCATGGGAATTTATGCATTGTGAAAATACTATTGTCAAACTTCAAAAAGCAGATCAACTGAGAGCTAAAGAATTATATTGGGAAGAGTTTGCAGCTAGATACCAAGAACCGACCCAGATCACACCTGTTGAAGTTCAACCATCTCAAGAAGAAGAAGATTGGCAAATTAAGAGTGAATTGGAAGCCGTCGAAGAATTAGGCGAAGACTGGGACCATATTATCGACGAGAAGATCGATAATAACCAAGGATTCACCGCCGTCCGAATAGAAGAAGGCAACATAACAACCAGATTTGCTGTTAATTATGAGCGGGATTGAGATCTACAGTGACAGTGAGGTAAGCAACGATAGCGTACCCGAACCACCAAAAAAAAAGATTAAGGTAGGAAATTCTTGTACAACTGCTATTTTAAATTTTATTAGTATTGTTCGACTGTATTTCGAAAATCCTATTGAATTCAAAAAATGGACTCAACAGAGCTTACTATCGGGGATGCTGAAATTAACAGAGGAACGATCAGTTCTAGCAGCATTGATCGATCTAGTAACGGGATGTGTCAAAGGGGAAGACTCTGTAGATGGGAAAAGTATGTGGATAGAATTGGAAAATGTCGTGAAAGATCAATGGTCCTCTACGACATCGTACCCTTCGGAGATGGTCCAGACGATGGAGAATTTATTTTTAGGTTGCTTACAAAACAGAGCAATCGAAAAACAGGTTTCTCCATCATCTACTATCTCCAGTGCGAACAATGGTCCCATATACATGTCATCCATAATTGCAACTGGTTCTCAACCAAGTGTTCATGCGCAATCCTCACAGGCATCAGAGTCGTTCCTAGACGGACTACTAAGTCGATCAAGTCTGCCAACACCACAAACAGTAAGTTCTGGAGAAACCTGTTTCACTATTTCGCTGAAAAACAACAAGGAAACCTCTATATCAAATTTCAAGAAAATTCAACAAGGGTCCTATTATACGGTGTTGAAGATTTATCCCAAGCATTGTGTGGGGAAGCAGAATGCTTGGAAGAATTGTGCGTGCGGTAGATCTTCGGTTTTGGACAAATCTCAACTCGATGTTTCCATCGCCCAAAGAGGATCACTTACAGAAGTTGATTCGAGCCAACATCAAGGATATGGACGAGTTAAAAACCAATCCCGAAAATCAACCGTTCCTAGAGGAAAGAAGATTTTCGAATCAGTCGAACAATTTCTCTTGAGTAATTTATTTGTTCCCATGAAAAATTGTGTGTTAGATGAAGAATATTTAAATTTATATTCCTATTCTGTAACTGAAAATCTATTGCAAAGAATCTTACATAATGTTGAAACAAGAATTACAAAAATGTCATTTGATGAAATTTATAAATGGGTTACAAATCAAAATCCTAATTTACCTATTCAGAGAGTAGTGTTTAAATCTTTATCAACTTTTGAAAATTATTATTTGTCAATTGAAGAAACTGAAAATATTGTCAAATTATGGTTAGAATATCAATTTAACCAAGATGATGAATTAATTGGAGAATGTTTAACTAAACTTTATAAAGTATTAGATAGATGTAATGAAAAATGCTGTGTTATTTATTTACATGGAGACCCGAATTCATTAAAATCTATTTTTTTTTACCATGGTTGCTAACGCTTTAATAAATGTTGGATATTGTAGTAAGAACAATAAATTGTCTCAATTTGGACTTCAAGACTGTTACAATAAAAGAGTTGTAATAATTGATGATCCATCTTTTGATAGACTTGCAATAGAACAAATGAAAAGTTTATTTAGTGGTGACGCGATTAATGTTTCTGTAAAATTCAAAGGTGATAGTTAAGTGTTCGATGCCATCAAATATGCTGTTTTATTTACTACAGTTTCAAGGTCCTGTATGGGAATCAAGGATATATAGAAAAAAGGTTCGGGACGTACGCTATAGTAATTTACCTTGGGGTCTCAAAAAAACTCAACCCGCTTTATACATATAAAATGTTTAAAGACTATGGTATTATATAAATGTTTGTATTTGGGAATGGGGTGTTGGTGTTAATAAAAGAAAATGTATGTAATCAATTTTATTTCTATATAATATACATTGTATTTTATGAAAAATAAAAATTATATAACTGTTTACATTTATTTAATTATGTTGAATATTACCACCTTGCCTAATTATTACACTACTATTAGATAAAGGTTTCTTTTTAGGTTTATTATCTGATCTGACACCTCTATTAGGCTGAAAATTTTCATCATCACTTTCTGCTGCTGGTGGAACATAAAGTGTTCCTATAGCATTGACTAACATGCCATGATTAGTATTGAATAAAGTATAGGCATTTTGATGATATGCTCTAAGATTAGTATCAATACCAAATATAGTTTCTTTACCCCAATTAATAGCTGCACAAGTACCAGGACCAGAATTAAAGTCACATTCAATTACAATTGAAGTTTCCATATAAAAATCTCCATGAGATTGCACAAAATTAGCTTCATCACCAGGAACAGAACTCTTAACAGGATTTAAACCTAAACATATTACTTTTGGTGATGTATTTTTTACAGGATGTGATTGATTAAAAAATAGAGGAGATTTTTCAATTCTTTGTTCAAATGAAAAACAGTCTAATCTCAAATTATTTCCTTGGGTCAAACCATAACGTTGTTTAGCAACTTCACCAATTACTGGTACTCCGCTAGTAGAAACCTGAGCACTTAAATCAACTTCCTTCCACGCATTAGGATTAGAATAAACAATTCCATTAGTTCCTAATCCTAAATCAGTATATCCTGTATAAATTAATCCATTTTGTGGTGTCCATTCTTCATGAAAAGAATGTTTCAAAACACAAGCATCAGCAAAATTATATCTAGATAGAGATTGTGAAATATTATTATATTGTTTAAAATCACCTTGATTAGCATTAAAATAACTTCCAGTATTTTTATCATTTTTTGCAAAATTTACACTCTCTATATACCATGGCCAAGAATTACCTTGAACAGTAGCCTGAGACAAATCATTATTATACATTACATCATTAACATCTGTTGGATATAAATCTGTTTTAACATCACTATTAAAACCTGGTACCATTGGATTAGTAGCATTAGGAGTATATTTTAACAATCCACATGGATAATCCTCATATAAAGTATTAGAATAGAATCCTTCAATAAAATGTTGAGATGAAGCTGAACCAGATATAGAAGAATTTGTATCAAAAGAAGCATTGTAACCACAAGGTGTTAAAGTCATCGAACAATGTTTAACTTTAGCATTTAAAGAACCTTTTATTAAACTCCATTCAGCATTATTTATATACATTGGTAACCAATCCATAGGAAAACCTGCCAACGAAGTACCTAATTTTGTAGCAATTTGTTTATTATCAATCATTACATCTTTTGTCTGCCAAGCATAACCCCATATTCTCCATTTAAAGTTTTTTCGATAATTCAAAGTCACTACATTGTTTGGTTTACGAAATCGATGAATGTATAATTGTTGACCGGCACTTACACCACCTTGAGCGCGACCGCACCACCGCCGGAACCACCAGCAGCAGTTGCTTCAGGACCATCTTGAACATCCATCGGTTGAACTGTAGGAGGCACCATAGCTTGATATTCAGGATTATCCTTTAGAACGTTATGAATTTGTTCTACTGTTCCTGGAGAAAATGGTTCTTCAATTTGACCTTCAGGTTCTTCAATAGCAGGTTGCTTCGTAGAAGGACCAGGTTGATTACCAGCTTTACGTTTTGCGTTAGCTGCGTTAATTTTTTCTTATTGTTGCCCAATTCTTTGGAGTAGGCGTACCATATAAAACACCAGTCAATGATTCAACCAAGTATTTGCTTGATAGTCCAGCAACCCCAAGAGCACTATGAAAATTACCAGTATGATAAAAATTACGAGAAAACTCACTAATAGCCTTCCTGTCGGCACTTCGGATATCTTGTTTACTTGTTGCGTTGGAATAAGCGATATCATGAACAAAAGCAATAAAATCGTCTTCATCAACAGGTACTTTACCAGAATAAATATTTGAGCCCGGACCGAGATAACTATGACCTGGATAATGCCAAGGCATAATGAATAAAACAAAAATATCATCCTCTATTTATCCTTATCTAATTGCCGCCCATTCTTATCTTATTTACATAAACTGACCTTGATTGCGTCATAGGGCAAGTATAACAAACTGGCAACTTGTCAATAGCTTCGCTATCAACGGCGGCGACGGCGGTAGTCCCATATTATCTTATCTTGTCGCGTGCGCTGCGGCTTCGCCGCATATAATAACGCATAACACGCGAGCTGAGCCATAAACAAAACTGCCATAAGTGATTTTCAGATAAACAAGGTCAGATTAGGTCAGCATATACTGCCTATGTTGGAAAAGAGTCAAAATTCCACTAGTATAGTGTAGATACCAACTCGAAGTGAAAATATAGTGGACTTAGCTGATGTGGGAGAAGGATTAGGTATAGTTCTTAAAGGTTCTCCAGTGCCAGGGGTGTACTTGGTGGAAGATCTCACACATACTAGTGTGCGTGAGTTGTGTATTGAATAAAACAGAAAAAGCTGTTGAAATAGAGTTAAACAAAGTAAAATTAGAAAGGGTTAATTTAGTGGAAAATACGTGAAGGGTACAGGGGAAGAACCTGTTAAGTCCAAAAATATCAAAATTGATATTATTAGTGCTATCTATAGCTTAGCCAAGGTACTTTAACCTAGTAAAACACGCTGGTTAAAAAGTTGGTTGGTACACTCAGTATTTATTGTTAAAATATTCCCATACAGGCTAAAAACATGATAAGTCCATTTTGTAAACATTGAAATACTGGTTAAAAACAAGGAGAGTCCAAATTTTACAAAAAACAAGTAATTTAGCAGTAATGTTGGTGTCACTTATACATGCAAGAAGGGAATTAATTTATCCAAACAGTGGAATTTTCGTGAAAAGAATTTATCTTTGCTGAGTGAGTGTTATTGTTTAGGATTTATACATAATATTATGCATGTAGCGTAAAAGTTAAAACTTTTAGGTTTAAGGGATATATATAATTCAACAGAAAGTGAGATGGAGCTAGCCAACAATGAATCCAAAACGAAAAGAAGCCATGGTAGAATTACAGATGTCAATAAGAAACTTAACCCCCAAAGCCACGAACTAGGAGAAAACGGTAAATGCACACGGTTTAAATGTTTCTCAAATATTTCAGAAGATGAAATAAAAGATTTGAATTCAAGTTTTAATTTGTTGACAAGCAATGATAGTCAGAATTCCTATCTATGCGGTTTGATTACTTTGAATTCAATTCACCGTAATAGGCCTAGACATGAGAACGTTGCAAAATTGAGAGATTATTCTTTCAGTTACAAGGTGAGAATAGTGCGCAATGGTCGTACCATAGAACTTTGTGTTTGTCATAAAGGATTTATGGCAATACATGGTATATCAAGAGGTAGAATTGAATACTTACAAACCTCACTGAAAAAAACTGGAAAGAGTCCAATAGACAAACGAGGTAAGCATACCAATCGCCATCGGAAATTGCCAAGACATATAGTTAATGCAGTTCACACACACATCCGTTCGTTCAAAGGTAGAAAAAGCCATTATAGCCTGCACGATAGTACCAAAACTTACTTGCCAGCAGAATTGAACATTACAAAAATGTATCAATTGTACTCTGAGAAATATCCTAGTTTACCATTGTCCTATGAATCTTACAGAACTATTTTTGTAAATAAATTTAATATATCGTTTGGATACCCACGCTCTGAAACGTGCAGTATATGCGATGCATATACTGCTCAAATGAAAACACAAGAAGTAGATAAGGTTGCAATGACCGAGGAAGCTAAACTTAAGAAAATATACACTGAAAAAAAACTCACAGAGAATTTAGTTCACAAAATGAAAGCTGAAGTGTTTTACAAGAGGAAACAAGATGCTAAAATAAAAAGTAGACAGTCAATGAATATGGAGGCTATAGCAATGGACTTTTTGAAGAACCTGCCAGTTCCTAACATAAGGACAAATGATGTATACTATAAGAGACAGCTGACAATCAATACATTTAATATTCATGTGTTATCAACAGGCCAATCAGTTATGTACACTTACCCAGAGATAATAGGCAAAAAAGGTTCTGACGAAGTCTGCTCAATGCTTCACAATTTTATTTTTCAAATCTTGAATAAAGAAGTTAGAGTGCTCAAATATTTTGTGATTCTTGTTGTGGCCAGAATAAGAATTACACTTTGTTCAGATTTGCTCATTATGTTGTGCATGTTGCTAAAAGACTTGATTCTGTGCAAATGTCTTTTCTCATCAGAGGGCATTATATCTCGAATGTGACAAAAACATGGGGCTTATTAACCAAAGGTCAAGAGTAGAGCTACCATATGAATGGGCAGATATATTTAAAGATTCATGCAGGAATCCATTTCCTTTTGAAGTAGTTGGTGCCAAAAATGATGTCTATTGTCGTAACAATTCCTGGTCAACTCCGAGATACCGTAAAAAGTGTTGTTTTGCTCCTAGACCAGTGCGGGAACTCAAGGGATATCAAACAACACCCATGTCTTATTGAGCATAGGCCATCATTTAACGGTGCCTGGGAGCAGTCAGTTGTGAAAGAGCCAAAGCAAGCTAACTCATACAATGAAGAGCTGGCAACTCATGAGTTAGTAAGCTACTAAGCACTAGCCTATTTACAATATTATTGATCTTAGCATAATTATAATATAGAGTGTACACATCTGATTTTTTGTGTTTTGGTCCATCTTTTGTTTCAGAATTACTGTCAATATCGGTAGCAAAATTTCGTGATTTACAAATACTCTAAAAGTTTTGTGGACCCATTGCTGATTTGTATTTTTCAAATCTCCCACATGTTTAAGAAGTGACCATTTAAATTATTATCATAAATCATAATAATTGACAATAAGCAATGAAGAGACTCAATGAAATATTAATACAGTCTAGTTAAACTATTTTTGAATCTATTGGACTTTCCTTTTTTATAACCTGTAAAAGTGGACTTACCTTGTTTTTAACCAGAATAACATGTATCTTAGTTGTATTTATTATCCTTATTAATTTCAAGCAACACTTACAATGTTGATAGCTATATGTACACAAGTATATAAACTCTAGTAACAATAAAAAATCATTTGGGGAGTGTGACTATTTTTTTGATCACTAGGTGATCTTGAATGTTAAAAACTACCCTACTGGAAAATTTGTGTTTTGTGACATGTTTTTCCCCTGGACCCTTCACGTGTTTTATAAAGGAAAAAACACAGTTAAGAGATAGAATAGGAAAATTAGCGGGAAAATAATGTTAGGACACTTAAATGCTGAAGAGAGAAAAATCATAGAAAAAATATATTATAAATATAATGATATATTAAACTTAAAAGGGGATATTATTAAAGGAACGACGGGCATAGAACACGCGATACAATTAAGTAAATATACAAGCCCGTTAAATCAGAAACACTATAAAAACCCCTAAGTTCATAAACATGAGGTTTAATCTCATGTTGAATAAATGTTGAAAGATGATATTATTCAACCAAGTACAAGTCCTTGGAATAGTCCAATACTTGTTATTCCTAAGAAAATGGATGCCTCTTGGGAAAATAAGTATCGAGTAATTGTTGACTTCAGGAAAATTAATGAGATAACAATAGCGGGACGCATTCCCTATTCCAGACATCTCGGATGTATTAGACCAGTTGGAGAAAGCCAAATATTTATCCACACTCGATATGGTATCAGCGTACAATCAGTGTCCAATAAAAGTAGGAGGCCAACAAAAAAACTGCGTTTTATACGCAAACAGGACAATATGAATTTAAAGGGTTATGTTTTGGTTTGAAAGGTACACAGGCAACTTTTTAGTGGTTAATACTGTGTCAACAAGCTTGCAGGACAAAAAATGTTTAATTTATTTAGATGATGATGTATTTGGTGAATCAGTGCAGATACAAAATGAAAGACTTGAATAAGTATTTAATAGATACAGGTAACATGGGTTGAAATTACAACTAGATAAATGTTAATTTTTACGTAAGGAAGTTACTTAATTAGGATATGTGGTTACAACAGAAGGGTTTATGTCAGACCCAAGAAATGCAGAAAAGATATTAAACTATCCTACACCGACCATAAGTAAACAATTAAAAGGATTTATAGGTATATGTAGCCAATAGAGAATTTTAGACAGATTGGTAAACCATTATTTCAGCTTTTAAAGAAAGGGGTCAAACTCAAGTGGTCTGAGAAGCAAGTGAGATCTTTTCATTATTTTAAATAAATTTTAGACACTAAACCAATACTACAGTTTTTAGATTTTAGGAAACCTTTCATATTAACTACAGGCGCTAGTCAAGAAGCTGTAGGTATAGTACTGTCTCAAGGAGATATAGGAATAGATTTGCCAGTTACTTCGTAAGTCAAACCCTTAAAATTATTATTATTATTATTATTAATGTTGTTTTAAGGCCCGTTGACACAGTGAGGTCATTAGGGCCTTTAGAAATAAGAGAAACACAGTAAAATCCTCATTAGGGAAAGACACATCACATAGTCCACCTGTTATAATAATCTGGTGGAAACATAAAATATAAAACAATATACAATATTAAAATTTGTATATCAATTAAAAACCGTTATTCTCAATATGAGAAAGTGTCCATTTGAGACACTCCATAGGAGCGCTCAACTGGGCAATTAGATTAAAAGAAGTGATACACCTTCTAAAATAAAGTTCGGGCAAAGACCCGATTTACCGCACATATCCGTTGTCAACGAATATCAGGGCGTCCACAAGTACCTGACGGATCCGTACATCACCGTGGAGAGCGTTATAGATGTAAATTATGAGGTTATGTTCCTCAATTACAAGGATGCGCGTGGCGCGTTGCGCCCTAACCCTAACGCGAGTGTGGCGGTGGCATGCTACACGACTGCTATGTTAACCGAAAGCATTATTCAACATGAATTTAAACAGTCGACCAGGTCATGGGCCAGTACGAATGAGTAACCGAGACAGGAAGCGTGAAAGTTACCGCACCCACTCTAACCAACTCTTCGCCAGCTCATTGGAGGTTTACTTAAGAATGAAGAATAAATGGCTTTCTGAACATGAAATCGCAGAATTGTGTCCAGCTTTGATCAACGCTTTTGTTGATCTATATCAGGAGGAATTTGTTGGTGAATTTGTCTCTCAAGAAGATAGCAATGAGTATCATGATTATGACTCTGGAATATCTGACGAGTAACTTGATACTATTTCACTTCCAAGCATTACATACCAGCCCGAACAAAACTTTGAAGTTCAAGCTGACCTTTCCCACCTCTCCACAGATGAGTGCACTGCTCAATCTTATCAAGATACTAGTGGAAGTGGAAGTAATGGCGGCGTCTCACAAGCTATCGTTATTACATCATCCATCATCGATTTCATATCTGATGTCACTACTAGAAAGGGTAGATGTGAGGCTATTACACCAATCTCAACTACCTCATCTAATTATTACTATAGCAACACTATGCTAGGTAACCTCCTATCACACTGCGAGTGTTCCTTGTTAATCAAATCGTTAACGAAACGAACAGTTGGGGGACCGCGTTTCTGTATCAAGATACGGATAACGTTCTGTTCACCGAACGCCCCGGCGAATGGAGTCCGCCGACCGGAGACTTTTTAGGTGACCTCACCGACGAACTTCAAGATTACGGTCCGGGAAGCTACATCGGCGCCTTTGTATCTGGCGG
>CABFWO010007352.1:14825-25811 GCA_902155825.1 Timema genevievae | reverse complement strand
CGCCCCCCTCCCCATCCCCACATTGACATATTTAGGCTTACAAATTAATTTTTACTATCATTATATTTTGTTAGTTTTTAAATATTTTTTTTCACATAAAAATTAAGTAATTGTAATAGTGAAAATTTTGTCCTTGAAATTATTATTCATCTTTACGATTATTACTATTACGATTATTGTTTGTCAGTCCATGGGCCTGGATTTGACACGTTTTGGTTAAAACTTTATAGTTATTTAGATGTGATATAGCTATACCTCAGACTTTTTTTTTGGTCCTAGCTCTTAAATTAAGGGTGGTTTACTTACTAATGAGTGGTTTTTGAATTCGTAATTTTTCGAAAATGGCTTGAATGATTTTGTTTGAGTGTTTGACCTCCCAAATGATATTGTATATGTCTTGTTTTAAATATCCTCTTTCTTTAATTTCCACGAGATTTTTTTTTCAAAGTGCAAATTCTGTTTGTCCCTTTCTTTTCTGAAATATGTATCGATAAATTTCGTGGAAAACAACCCTGCTTGAATGTAATATTTTAGTAACTTAACGTTTGTAAAATCTGTAACTGCGCCTTTTATTTTTTTCTGTTTGATTTAAACTTATTTGTCTTGTTAAAAATCAAAAGGCTTTTTTATTTCAGTGTTTCCTCTAGCTGCTCGCTTTAAATGGGTGTAAATCATTTGAGTTAATAACCCTGGGAGAGTAAGGATGAGAAAGGTAGAATTTAGAGAAAATGTACTTTATTTGGCGTGGAAGGTGAGTTGGAAAACCAGTAAGGAAAACCCCACCTTCATTAGATGCTACCGAGATTCGAACCTCAACTTTCCCATAACCACCGTACCAGACGAAACGAGCCCGACATTTATACCGCGTGCCCACTGGCGTGGGTCACATAATTAATAAGTGAATCCTAATTAATTAATACTAAAACAACTCGGTTCGGTGGCCGCATAGTCTAAGGCGTCACTCTCGCAATAGACTGCGCCGTAGACGACGGGGAGATCGGGGTTCGATCCCGGTCGGGTGTACTGAGGGCTTTTTTTTATAAATAGTTTCCCCCTTCATCTATCCACGCAAATTCGGATACACTTCCTCTAAATTCAACCTACCTAATCCCTAAAACATTAAAGTAACTAATCCATAGGCGTAAAACCCAAACGTTTAAGTACGATGCGATGCAAAAAATAGAAAAAAATAGGGCACAAGTGGTCCATTGAGTGAATGCCCGAGTCACGGTTTGTGGAAAAATTCACCTAACACAATTCGCAATGCATTTTTAAAATTTTAACGTGCACTTTCTGAACCGAATGATATCAGAACACGAGTTTTCTTATAACTTAAAACTAGAACAGACACAACATCCAGCCCCCCGGCCGTCAATTCATCAATTTAAAAGGGGAAACCCACATTTAACCAATGATACATTTTTCGGCCATGCTGGGACTCGAACCCTGGGACGTTAGTTCAGTAGGCAGACGTACTACCGGCTGAGCTAATCTAAGCTAAGCTAAGTATCTTAACTACTCGTAATGAATATGTGTCTTAAAAGCACTTCAAAAGATGTCTGTAATTACAATCAAATTATTATAAACTTTCAAAAACAACATACGCTCTTGGAAAGTAGGCCTCTTTGATTAATAAAATAAAGCTTTAATCGCTAAATTTAGCCACTCATAAATGAAGTAGGCCTACTTTTTTAATTACCTCGCAATATTTTTCCATACATAAAATTCAATTTAATTATATGGATAGTTAATATTCCCTTCATTGAAAAATATATTTGATAATATAGTACTCTAATTTTGAAATGTTTTGGCCATTATTATTATTTTTATACGTATACCTGAGTAGATGAATGTTCTTTTTAATTGCTAGGTCTAACATTTAATATATATTTGAGTATATACCTTGTGTCTGTCATAGTTGAATCTTGCCTATTGACTATAATTTAAGTTTTAAGTATTTTTTTGGACATAAATAGCTCAATAACTAAGCATTGCTGTTTAGGACAAGAAAAAGTAAAAGTTTAAACAGTTGTTTTTCAATATTCGTGGCTCCTTACACCTTTTACGATTTTTTTTTTGTTTGTAAATATTTTACTATTAACTCTTAGAGGATCGAGATAGTTATTCAGATTTTTTATAGTTAGTTCAAGTTAATAATAAATAACTAGACATTAGCTATGAACTGTTAGCTCTGTTTTTTTTAAAATAATTTCGTCTTACTAGTTCTTCACGTTATACTAATGTACTAATTATGCTAATAAGTTAGTGACGTGGAAGGTTGCGTGTAGAGTAAGATTGGAAAACATTTTTGGGAAAAGCAATTGACCGGTATTTGAACCTCGATCTTCCCGTCTTCGGCAGTTTATTCAACTGTGAGAGTAGCGTGTTAGACCACGCGGCCACAGAGACAGGTGAAAAAGTTGTTTATGACGTAATAAACACGACAAACAAACTATCCTTGGTGCAGTGGCACCAATACTTAAACGACAATTTTCAAATTCAATTCTAAAATAAATTTAATTAGGATTAAAAATGGTACATTTTTAAAAATTCGAGGACTCGAATTCGGATTCGATGTAAAATTTGAGATTCTGATTCACCTGCTTTGGTGGCCACGTAGTCTAAGGCGCTATTCTTGCAGTAGATTATACTACTGATAACGGGGAGATCGAGGTTCGAATGTCGGTTGGGTGTACTGAGTTTTCTCCAAAATGGTTTTCCACTCTTCCTCCACACAAATGTGGGTACACTTCCTATATAACCTTCGTAATCCCTAAAATCCATCAGCGTAATTAGTAGATAAGCGTATAACCCGAAAGGGTAGTAAGACTCGGTGCTAAAAAAACAGATTTGATTGTAGAAATATAGGATTAGACCTATCTCTATTATTTATGAATGAATGCTACAGGCCGACATAATATTTGGTAGTCCCGGGCAACTTGACACCTGCCAGTTCACCCTCTTGACACCTGCCAGGGGGCTGGTACACTCGCCGCGTACGTGTGTCTGTTGTTGTGTTAGAGCGCGCGCGATGCACGGTGGCGCCGCGTTGTGACGGAGGTTGAGAACTATGGCCGGCCAGTAGTTGTGTTTGTCCCCTTTGCAAGCCACCACCAGCCGTCAGCGTGGAGCCGCGCGCAGCCGAGGAGGAGATGGCAGGCAACCAGATCGCTCAGGTACATTACTGTTTATTCTTGTGTCACCATGTCTTACTACCCGTCCCGCGATTGTGTCAAAGATAATAAATTATAGCCGCATTTGTGTGTAGGGAGAGTGAGAAACTGTTTAGGAAAAAAAAAACTTCGATAAACCCGACCGGGATTCGAACCCCGATCTCCCCTTCATTGGCAGTCTAGTATATTGTTAGAGAGTGGCGGCTTAGACAATGCGTTCATCGAACCGGGATTTATTATTATTATTATTATTTGAGGTATTTAACTTTTAATGGGGGTTTTCCCTTTCATAATGATCAAGTAACGGCTGGGGGGCTGGATGTTGTGTATGTTCTAGATTTAAGTTGGATAGTAAGTCGTGTGTTGCTGATATTATCAGTCGGTTCAGAAAGTGCCCGTTAAATACCTCAAATAAATTCAAAATTAAAATTTAGCTTGTACTCAACCGCTTCGGTGGTAGAATGCTCTAGGCAGGGCCACATATAAAATTTAAAATACCGAGAGGGCCGCATTTCAAATAAATATTACGGCCTACCGCGCGGGCTTTCACCCGCTTTTATATTAAAA
This sequence comes from Timema genevievae, assembly GCA_902155825.1. Classification (NCBI taxonomy): domain Eukaryota; kingdom Metazoa; phylum Arthropoda; class Insecta; order Phasmatodea; family Timematidae; genus Timema; species Timema genevievae. Next base: position 22,071 of record CABFWO010007352.1, on the reverse strand, counting down.
TATATATTTACTAAAAACTCGATTTGTGAAACGAAATAATAGATCTATACATTGTAGAAACACTACTCCAAAGATCATAAATGAAATAATAGACATTGTTAGGCCTACTTACATACTCTTTGCCATCAGGAACTAGGAACACTGTTACAGAAAAATTAAGAAAAGAGAAACATCTTTGTTCACCAAAGAATATGAGTCAATTTCATTTTCGAAGACCTTAATTAAAAAGTATATATATTTACTTATAGCTCAGACACTATTGGGTTTATAAAAATATATTTCAAATAAAATAATTTTTTCTTTAATAGCACTACAATTTTACACTGATAAGTTATATCGTATCTCAAATAGTTGCGGAGAAATGATGAAAATTGGAAAATTGCCCTTATGTAAAATACCTTCAAAGTCATTTTAAAGAGGAGATGAGAGTTGCCATCTTGTTTATAATAATAAACAGTATCTAGATATAGAACTTAATTAAAATAGTTTGAGCGAATTTTAAGAAAATATATTTTCTCTTTTTTGGCCTTCAGTAAACTATCCTTAATTTTAGGGTTGGATGTCTGCTTCCAAAAGTCCTTAAGGGGATCATATCAACACCACAAATACCAATTTATAGCCCAATCTGTGAAACAGTTTCGACTTACCCCGATATACAGACAGACGGCATTGTGAACACAACTTTTATTTTTGTTTGTTTCGGGGAGGGGGGATGGGGGAGGTCATGAAACGTCATCATTTATCAACATTTTGAGTTCGATTTTTTTGACGACCATAACTCGATTTTAAAATAATTACTATTATAAAAAATAAATAAAAATATTATATAAAATGTTAAGATCTACTTTCTAATTTCCCCCCCAGAAATTATACACTTTTTTCAGTAAGGGTGCGAGTATTAGCCTTTAAATTCTTGAGTTAACATCACTTTGATAACAAATGACGTCCGCACTGCGAGCTCTCTCAAGTGTTTGTTCCTTCTCAGCTGTTCACACGCTCTCGTGCCGACAAACATTGCTTGCATTTATTTGGCGCTCAAATTTAACACTTTTTGGGAATCGATCTCTGGTAAGTAAAGAATAAAAATTTGGTACACCCACGTCACGTGATATCCCCAAATAACCAATAACCAATTTCCAAATGTGCTAGTCCCAAATGGCGTATCTCTACAACGTTTATAATAACATGAATCGGGGCCGCATGGTCTAACGCGCTACTCTCGTATCGGACTAAACTGCCGAAGATAGATAGGTCGAGATTCGAATCTTGGTCGGATGTATTTTTTATTTATTTTCTCTCTTAAAAGGTCCATTCTCTCTTCAAGAAAATGCGTGTTCATTTAATCTAAATTCAACCTTACTCGTTCCTAACATATAAACGTAACTGGTACATATGCGTGTATAACGAACGGGTAGTAAGATGCGGGGTGAACTGGCTTTTTATGAACATTTTTTTTATTGCTTATTATACCCGTTCGGACAGGGATGCGGAAAGCAGGATTTAGAGGAAATTTACCAATATTTGCGTAGAAAGAGATTGGGAAACCAATTAACGAAAAAACCACCCTCAGTACACCTAACCGGGATTCGAACCACGGATCTCACAGTCATCGGCAGTCCAGTCTATTGTAAGACTAACGCCTTAGACCATTCTATCACCGAAGCAGGTTTTTTATATTTACGTCACACATAATCTACATCCTTTTTTATTTAACATCGGCACTTGGCACTTTCTTGTTTGCACTCGACGTATTATTTTACCGGAGTCCTCTAATATTTGCACGCATATCATGTTCTATTATTTAAGCTTCTTTAAATCTCGCTCGTTATTTCTCTTTTCATTGAACACAAAGTTTTTTTGCCATTTTTTTTAAACGCGTATTATTTTTTCTCTCTAATGTCTACTGTCGTTCGTACGCACGCCTGTAGATAGTCCTTTGTTTGATAATTTTTCGTACTTATTTCTTTTTATTACAAGGTAATGTTAATGTGACTCCTCTTTATACACAATTAAAAAAAGTTTCATGGTTTTTCTGCTTTTGACTTGTTTTTATCCCCTCTAGGCCGTGTAAATTGTCACTTCCTTGTTATTATTATCAGACACGTCCATTATTTTACAGGGCGTTCTTTTCAAAGAGATTTTAGCCCGGATTTAGGCTCTATTCTCAGGTAAATATGACGTTTTTATGTGTTTTTTTGAAGTAGAAAGATGAAACTCATCAAAAATGCTTTCAGTTTTTTCTTTCATGAGGTAGACTGGATAGAACTAGCTCAAGATAGGGATAGGTAGTAATGAGGTGGACTGAATAGATCTAGCTCAAGATGGGGATAGTGTGTAATGAGGTGGACTGGATAGAACTAGCTCATTATATGGATAATGTGTAATGAGGTTGACTGGATAGAACTAGCTCAAGATAGGGATAGGGTTTAATGAGGTTGACTGGATAGAACTAGCTCAAGATAGGGATAGGGTTTAATGAGGTTGACTGGATAGAACTAGCTCAAGATAGAGGTAGGGTGTAATGAGGTGGACTGGATAGAACTATCTCATTATATGGATAGTGTGTAATGAGGTGGACTGGATAAAATTAGCTCATTATAGGGATAGTGTGTAATGAGGTGGACTGGATAGAACTAGTTCATTATAGGGATAGTGTGTAATGAGGTGGACTGGATAGAACTAGCTTATTATAGGGATAGTGTGTAATGAGGTGGACTGGATAGAACTAGCTCATTACAGGGATAGTGTGTAATGAGGTGGACTGGATAGAACTAGCTCATTACAGGGATAGTGTATAATGAGGTGGACCGGATAATACTAGCTCAAGATGGGAATATGTGGTGTAGGTACTTTTATAAGTGCGTCAATTAACTTTAGAGATACCCGATTCGGTGACCGCATGGTCTAACGCGCTGGTTTCGCACTAGACTAGACTGCCGATGATGGGGAGATTAGGTTCGAATCTCGGTTGGGTGTACTGAGAGTGGTTCTCCCAAAATCATTCTCAATTCTTACTCCACGCACATGTGGGTACATTTACTCCAAATATAACTTTACTAATCCCTAAAACCAGTAGCGTAATAATAGTGCATAAGCAAATAACCCGAACGGATAGTAAAACTTGGTGCTAAAAAAAACCTTTCGAGTTCCAAATGTCATAGAGTAAGTAACACGAGTGGGCAGTAAAATTCAGTTAAAAAAAAAAACCAACATGACCTTCCCCATTTTCCTCTTCTAGATAAAATATTCAGAGGCAGCTCCCAAGAAAGACACGGTCTTCCCATGAATCCATGTTGCTCTCATGTTGTAAATATGCTAAAAGCTGTGTAGGCACGTACTTTCATCCACTTCGAGAAAATCCCCCCCTCACCCCTCCCAAGCCCCCTAAAAAACACAGTTTGTTTGGGACGGAGGGGGCTCTTGTTTTTTATGAATTGTGGATTTAAAGTCGAAAGTCCCTTTCTCTTCCAGGCAACTCACTTGTTTCTCAACGAACTTTCCTTTGTTCTACGTGACGAGAATACACCTTTTTATCTACTTTCTCGTCTCATAAATACAAAAACACACACACACAAATTTATTCAAATTCTTTTTGATTTATGACACGTTTAAATGAATTCTATTTGATTCTCCGCGCAAGTAAATGTTAGATCTGCGATGTCTTGAAAATATTGTTCGTTTTGTGGGTGCGTTGCTGTAGGAGTTTTATTACGCGCGTGACTCATCTGTTCTAAAGGCTATATTCTACGTGGCACATTCACGTAGCCTGGTGTAGAAATGTTGTTTGTTCGAAGCTTCGTTGGTTTAGAGTTCTATTACGTGCGTGACTTAATGTTCTACGTCGTACGTATGTTGGGAACGTGTGTGGATCTCCCCCCCCCTCCTCACATTCATTTCTCGCCACCCTTTCGGGCTATACGCTTGTATACTAATTAAGTTAATGTGGTAGAGGTGGGGAAGGTAGAATTTATATGAAATGTCCCCTAATTTGTGTGGAGGGAGGGTGGTAAACCACATAGAAAATTTAACAGCCTCGGTACACCAGTCCGTAATTTGTACTCCACCATCCCTCGTCTACTTAAATTATTATTATTATTATATTATATTATTATTATTATTATTATTATTATTATTATTATTATTATTATTATTATTATTATTATTAGCACCGCGTCTTACTACCTGTTCGGGTTATACGCACTTACGCTAATGTGTGATGGTAGGGTGATTGTGAGATGAAATGGAGGACCTACAGTTTAACGTGGGATCCAAACCACGGTGGAGGCCTGACATTCCTCACATTCATAAGTTGTGATTAATACACGTCTTGTCAGAGGTGAAGGAAGGGTTTGGCAATCAGATAAGTCTTTGCCGGGACCGAGGATAATCTCGTAGTAGAAAGGAAGGTCGAGGTTCGAATCTCGCCTGGATGGAATGAGGGTGGTACTGGTTTTCTCATCCTCTCTCTCCACGTTATCGAGAACGCATCTGTTCTCGACTTCTCCATACCCTCTGACGTCACTGGTGCTGGTCTAGTCCTTGAGAGGGGACGGTGGGGGATGTGTCGCAATTATCGCACCTCTCTCCTGGCTGTGCACTGGCGAGAGGGATTAGCGTCAACACGCGCTAATCACACGGTTATAATGGCGCTTACCGCGCGCGTGCGTGAGGGGGAATAATCGACGGTCGCAGCCGCAAACCACTTTACACCGGGTTTTAACAAATGAACGTCCGCCGAAATAGGTACGCTACCTTTCCTTTACCCTGTAAGGTGGCGAGCTTACCTTGCGTCAGTGGCGGGGGTGAGGGGTGAGGGAAGATATATGGGTCAGTTGCCTCCCCCCTAAACCTCCAAGACCCAAACTTAAAATACATCAAGTTGAACTATAAAATCGAGCATTGAAGATGAGTTGAATGAATTTAATCTAATTTTGTTTTAGTATAAAATGCGAATAATTTCAACAATTTTCCAAGCGAAGACCTTTCCAAATAACTTTTATGTGCTTTTTTTATATTACTTTTTACTGAGAAGGGTCCTTGGACTTTCCTTTGAGTTGAAGTGCAAACCTCTTTAAAAACAAACCTTTGTTTTGCCTGTTATCCCCCTTCTAACCTACCTCCTTTTCTGAAATTTAATTCAGGCTAAAATCTTGTTTGTTCAACTACTCGGAATAATCCCGTTTTAAATACCAATTGTTACTTGACTTCGCACCGGTCATTTTTTATTAAAAACTAATTAAGTTAAATCCACTATACGTCAATGTAAGATTTCTGGAAGGACGAGGAATATTTCATTGGCATCTAAATAGCACAGGGAAATTCGAAGCAAGAAGTTATTGGCAACACTGACAGGGTTACTTTGGCACACTCAAACTTAACCTAGGGCAACATAATTAGTGTTTGGAACTCGAGTTTTAAGAGTACCCTAAAGGTGTTGTCTGCAACCATCTCCGCTTGGACGTGGATATTTTTTAATCACATTTTTTTAAAAATCCTTCTTGTCTTACTACCCGTTAGTTACACTAATACCCGCATCTTTGGGCACGCAGGATGGATTTCAGACTCATCTAGTTTGGTTTTCTGGTGACGGGTTTATTGGGAATAGTTTTTCCTAAATGTTTTTTCGCTATAAGCCTACTTTCACGCAAATGCTGATACATTTTCTCTTTAAAATGTATATAGCTCGAATGGGTAGTAATCTGTGGTAGAAGATAAAATAAAGAAGATTCGGTACGGCTGACCTACAGACTAAAGGTTTTTGGCGAATAATCCAGCTTTTTTTTTTTTCATTTTATAGTAAAAATTATTTCCCCACTCGCAACAACCGTCGCAATAACTCAGACTTTAAATCTGACGACGCCGGCGTTTATTTATGACAAGTTTATATGATTTGCGCGCCTGCTCACTGAACACCGCACAGTTTTTTGCTGTTGTTGTTGTTTGTTAAACTCTTCATAAATCACCATGAGGGATGAAAGCAATCCGTTATACTTTTTCCTACGTTGTTTGATGCAAAGTGAATTTTAAGTCTGATGCATCACTTTAAATATATATAAATATAAATTTTTTTCGCCGCGTCTTAGTATCCTTTTGGGTTGTCCTCACATATACTAATTATGCTAAAGTGTTAAGGTGACATTTGTAGGAGGTTTACCCTTATTTTAGCGCTGAGACAGAGTAGAAAACCATTTAGGAAAAAAATACACCCTTCCGGGATTCTAACCCTTATCTACCCTTCACTGACAGTGCCATCTATTGCGAGAGGGACGACTTAGTCCAAAGTTTTTCAACCGGTGTGCCGCGGGAGTTTTGGTGTCCAGAAATTTAATGACAACTTTTTCTCTTAATTTAAAAAGTTTCTCATTGCCGCTATGCTCATGATAGATATTCAACAACTGTTGGTATCCTTACGTGAAGAAAATTAAACTATATATTTGTACTGGAGCAGTATTTGATTTATTTTGGCCAAAACAAAATTTGCTTTAAAAGCTGCAAAAACACTGCCCTTTTCTCGCGCACCCTACACTCCAGCCCTAAAACCCTTGTTTAGATTACCGTGATGAGACAACATTTTCTCTAATATATCCGTCAACTAGTATTAGTTTTTTTAGCACCGCGTCTTACTACCCGTACGGGTTATACGCTTATGTATTAATAACGATAATGGCTTTAGGGATGAGGTAGGGTATATTTATAAGAAGTTTTCCTCCCACATTTGCTTAGAAGGGAGAGTAGAAAATAATTTTGAAAACAACAAAAAAAAACCCCACCCTCAGTACACCCGACCGAGATTCGATCCTTGATCTCCCCGTCATCGGCAGTCTGGTCTATTGCGAGAGTAGCGCGCCAGACCACGCGGGTGGCTAGTGTTGGTTGATCATCTCATCATCACGGAAACTACTACAATAAACAGTCCAGTTGTTGGTCTGGATACGTCACAGCGCTCGAAACGTTGTTTTTCAATCAAACACTACCACCGGGTGAAGTATTTCATCCCACAACAGGGGCATCTCTCGCACATCGAGCCCTTTGTTTGCAGTCCTTTTCATAGCAAATGTTTATTTGGGGTTTTTTCTGCTACCATTTCCCCCCCCCCTCGTCCCCCCCTTCCTCACTTTCCCGGTCCGTCCGTCATTGGAAATCGAAGCGTTCGACCGCGATTCCCGGCCAATAAAAAACAACTACTCTGCAACATAACTGGGTCGCTCGGCTGAAAGCTTGGTCCCCCCCCCCCCCCCCCCCCCCC